>JAUBNY010000965.1:6292018-6302809 GCA_032275445.1 Crypturellus soui | reverse complement strand
CCCCCCCAATAAGGATTATTTACTTGGAAATCCCCCCATCAGAACTATTCATGAATAAAATGAGAAGCAATCAAATAGTCTACACAGCTTCTTTTCACAGTGCTTAGATTTGAAAGGTGAGTCCAGTCCAGCACAAGATAGCTGAGGCTACAGCCAGGCACCTATAGGACATCAAAACTTCACTTCCACAAACCCATAAAGTTTGTTTTCAGAACTCTAACATCAGCTGCTTGTGATGTTAACACGGACAGGGCACACTCGAAACAGTAACACACGATGCCTGCGTGGAACCCATCGCTCCTCCCAGCAGCTAGTGACTAGAAAGGGTGGTTGGGCTCTTCTTCCAAAAGAGCCAAAACCAGTTTCCAGAACTGAAATTCCACCACAGTAAAAGGTTTCTGAAGTCAACAAAGTCAAGGTAAAGTTCTCCATTCTGCCTATACTTTATTCTCTGGCATATAGCAGCAAGATCACGGTATGCAGTTTTAACTTCATCAGCTTCTCTGCAAAATGGTTCATAGCCTTAGTGCCAATCTATGTAGACTACCCGCAGATCTGCAAAAGTATCTGAAATACATGGAAAATCAGTGTTATACCTACTGATGCAATGCTACAGCTGTGGACTTTATTTAATTTGCATAAACAAAATGTCTATTTTATCTATAGCAAAATACCTATTTTACTAGGTATTTCATCTATGATAAAATATTCATTTTACTCTACAGAAAAGATTCAGCACATTCACAAAGCTAATATACAAAATAGAACACAATAAATGTGATGGTTGTTTTAAAACTATACATTTATTTTGCTAAACCCAATGAGGTTTGTGCATCCACTGAATCCACAGTGTATAGAGATGGTCTGCTATGAATTCTCCAGCATCTCAGTAAGAAAACATTGGGCTGGAGCTGCATGGGAAGGTCACAGACTCTGATGTTTCATCACTAAATACGCCTATTGTCTACATCAAAATTATTTGGCAGAATGATTAAACACAAAAAAAAATCTGACTAAGAAAAACCATCAAGTAATGCATGAAAAATGAGATTATAGCATCGGAATGAAGGTCACTGTAAATATGCTGATCAGGAAATCACTTGCAAGCTAACTGCAATAAATGTGGCTTTGACCTGTTGCCTGTAAAATGCATTTTCTATTATATATTTTTTATTTTTATCGTGCCTGATTAAAATCCAAGAGCCTACTGGTTTTATCATCTTTTGCCCTTCATTTAAATTGCAGCACATGCAATAGGCCCCAGCAAAGAACTTAAAAGCTTCACTTTCTCATTACAGACTCAATCACATCCATGTTTCAGTTCCTTCAACTGCTCTTTAGAGTATGACAAAAAGCATAAAGTCATTAGGAGAGGCCGAGAAGAGGCCAATAAATGAAAGTCTCCAGAAAGCTCCGTTTGGATGCTAAGGCTGAAAGGGCAGTAAGGAAGCGTGCAAGTCCTAACAAGCATGCCTAATCTGCCAGAGAAATGAGCCTGCTGGAGCATTTGGGAACCAGCTCAGGAAGCGACGATGATTGCCTTATTAGCTGGGACTATTATGTGCATAGAGTTACATGTGCGTAAGGCAACACTGGAAAATTAAAGCAGCAATGAGTCTGCCACGAGAACATGCTCTGACAGAATAAAAGGTCACGATGTAACTGTAATGAACTATAAGCTTAATAAACTGTAGACATACATAATGTGGAATATTTTAAAACAAAATAATGATGTTTCAAATAAGTAATGCATCCACTCTGCATTGCAGTATCTGTTACCAGTGCATGGGACTTTAAAAGACAAGACTTCAGATGCATCTTATGTCCTATTAGCAGATGTGCTTGGCAGGGTGTTAAGACCGGGGGTAAAAATGTTTGAAAAATATCACACTGGCAGCATTAAATAATCCGCTGTGACTGCATGGGATGAGTGCCCCAGGGAAACCCGAAGCTGGGTCAGAGTCAGCCTGGAGAATAAGGCAGCTCCGGACCTTCACGAGCAAGCAGCTACTTCCTGGATTCAAGCAGGAACAAGCAACGCCAACCTCGCAGGTACTGCTAGCCAATCCAATGGTTGCTGCTATGGTAATGGGCCAAGGGCAGGATTGTATTTTATATTTTAAAAATATAAAGTATCTTCTATAAGTGTAATATTTATTATTTACATTATTTAAATATAAAGGTATTTTATATTTAAAAACCAAAAGCATAGGGCAACTAGACACAGAGGTAAGACTTTTAAGTTGTATTCACCCTCAATTTAAAATACTAGTAATAAATAGCACTTACATTCCTGGTGCAATGCCTTTTTTCCTCCAAAAGAGTTCTATCAAAAATTACGTACATTTGTTTCTCACCAAGAAGCTGATACACAGTACAGCACCACTGATCCCATTGATCTGCAAAGGCTTTTGCTTTAGTTAGGCCCCCAAACCTCACCTATCTCTGGGAACAAAACTCGGTACAATTCAGCCTCCTAACTTACGCCTAGGCTTTAGGTACTGAATTTCAGCACAGCAAGAACAAGCCCCGCACACTCACGCGGAGCCCAGCGGTGTCCCCGGCCGCCGCCAGCTCTTCGGTGGATGCGGCTCCTCGCTGGAAGCCCAAGGGAGATTCGCCCGGGGAGCAAGGACCTTCTCTGGCCGCCCTGCTCCGGGCACCCTCCCCAGCGAGGGCCACCCCCTGCTCCTCCTCCGGCCCTGGCAGCTCAGCAGCTCCTGACGGCCACTGCGATTCTCCCTCTGCACACAGAGCTGCTTAACCCTTTCCTTGTAATGACAGTAATGCCAGTTTTTCCATCTCAGGAACCCTGGTGCCTTTGCGTGCCCCTGCAAGCAGTTCATGCAGCCTCCGTGCCCATGCCTACCAGAGCGGTAGGGGACCTCTCTTCCAAAGACACCCCGTCACAGCAGGCAGCAATAACTGACTTTTCAGTGGTCTTCACTTTCACAAGAATCATTGCTTCCAAATTCTCTGAAGCTGTTAGTTTAAGACCACTTTTAAAAAGTTGTGATAAATTATAACCCTTGGCTTTCTAAAGGTTACTGCCACAGAATACAACTTGGCTCAGACTTTCAGTGCTTAAAAAGCAACTACTAATTGAAATGTAAAATCTAATTAGGGATTCTCTAATTAATCGTTACTTTTTGCCATCTTGGATATCGTTTTGACAAATGAGGCATAGGAGTGTCACGAAGTCTCAATTACAAGCGCTCCATATGGCTAAGGGCTGCACACGCTCTCAGCTGTTGCAAGGATGCGGAGCATTGCAACATGTAAGACCGCATTTATGGTTCTAAATATATTCACACAGTCTCACAGGTCACCTTAACGTTACCAACCATGAGGGCAGCTCCCCAAACAAAACAGGTTTATGACTCACACAAACTTGTACCCAGTGCATCAGCTAAAACGTATCACTCCGGTTTATAACCAAGTACCTAAATTAGCAGGCCAAAGCGGTACCCAGGTACCCAGGATCATATTCACTGCATGAGTGCCCAGCTCCTGGCACCAGAACAGTCACCTAGTTTGAGCTTTAGAGTGGAGAGAGATCTCTCCTAAGCTAGCAACAAAGGCACTATTTAGAGCCGATACAAAGTACTATGCACCTAAAAGAAGCCAATGAGCCATCGTGCCAAAGGGAGGAAACTTCTCCTTGCAAGGAAGGCACAAGTGAAACAGCAGTGCAAAACTACCAAGGACCAACAACAACGTGATACCAGATGTCATTTGGGCAAGTAGCTTCATTGAGCCACCCTGTGCATTTCTCTTTGAAAAGCTGTGGTTTGCAGCGAGTCCACAGTGCAGGCAGAACCAGCAGTCAGACAATGACCCGTTTCAGCACACGTCCTTCCTCCCAGGACCACGCAGAGCTACTCGAGCATCATCTAGTAACAAAGGTAGCTGCGCTGCTGAGGAGCTTCCTTTGCCTTTTTCTTACTTCTGGACAGCTGTAGGTTGGAAATAGTACTATAAGAAGGGTTAAGCTACCTAAAACCAGGACTACAGCCTAGAGGGAACAGATTCAGCTTTGTCAAGCTACAAATGGCAGCTTGCAACGGGTAAGATCAAGCTGCATCCCTTTCAGATGTGTTCCCCTGTGTTCAGCAAGTTTTTCCATATCGCTTATTGCCAGGAGGAAATCCTGCCGTTTCTTGTGATTCAGACTTTAAAAAAAGGCTTCAGAAGCTTCAGAATCGCTTGCATCGTCCCTCCGCATCAGGCCTCCTTCACCACACCTGGCTGGCACCAGGAGCTACAACAAGAGCACCAACTTCCTGTATTCAGTAATGGGAAAAAGAAATTGGACAATATAAAATGCACCTAGAAAAATTAAAATGCCTATAAACCTCTATCTGATGGAGGCATCTCTCTGGAAAAATAATACTGTAGTCTGGGTTTCACTTAACCACATAGAGAAGAACATGGCCACAGTTGCCAAAGCACTTGGCAAGCTGCATTTCTCTGCAGTCAGCAGTTCTTCCACTGATTTGCAGTCTGATAGCCTCTTACAGACTCGGGAGGGTTTTTTTTCAGGAGTCTCCAGAGCAGCTCAGAGACGAATACATTTATCATATGAGGAAGAGAGGGTATTTTGGGTGCTTTGGGTGGGGTAGGGAGTATTTTACTTAGTGTAGAGATTATTTTAGATTGCCTTTTTCTCCAGCCTAACCTCACTTCTAAAAATGCAGCATAATACATTTCCATGGTTTCTGTCTGGAGACTAGCAGTTCCTATATGCAGATATAAAGCTCTTCTGTCTCACTCCAGAATTAAACACTAGTATCTTTTATCTTCAAATAACTTGTTACACGTACAAACCGCAAAGCACAGTACTGGAAATCTGAAACAAGCATCATGTAAAAGAGTAGGCTGCAAAATAAAAGTTAGTCTGAGCTTGTGGGATACTTGGTTAATTCTGAATAGTCCCCATTCAGAAGGCAAGACAAGGTTAGAAATCTTATGTGCTTATTTCCCCGCCCCCCCCCCCCCGTTACCTACTTTTTGCTGATGGAGGTAAAAATCAGGAAGAAGATTACTAAAAATATTTTATGCAGCTGCAGTACAGTCAAAGGAAATCTGACTGCAGAATCGTAAACTTCCCAAATAAACCTGCAACAGCTTTTCACAATCCAGAGAAAAGACATCACTGTTTCTGCCCTACCCTAGAGTTTTCTAGCTCACACATGGCAGTCCTAATGTGACAGTAATATATATATATATTTTAGACATTCAGATGACAAAATCCCAAATTAAAGATGCAACTGAAAATTACATAAGTCTACTTACACAGGTTACTTTCCGGTAAATTTGAGCAGCATTCTGGCATTCTGAATAAGGGTATTCTGAGGTAGCCATTTCCAACATGCACATCCCAAAAGCATACACATCCACGGATTCATCATAGTGTTCCTCATACATCTCCGGGGCCATAAACTCTGGAGTACCTACACATGCACACACAAAAAGAACAAATTCTTCGTAAGTTTTAAATGGTTTTACCTATAAAAGTGAGCCTATTACAGCAGCATAAGGATGCGTGTGAGATGATTTCAAAACAGGAAAGTAATTAGAATAATTCTATGTAATCAGAATAATGTTCAGGCATCCCCCAGAAAAGAAACCTAAAGTCAACCTACACTTGCACATCTATCTCCTGTTAGTTACAAGAGAGGAAAAAACATATACAAGTTCCCAAAATGAAATACAGCACAGTGCCTGAAAATACACTACAAGTCTCACAACCATTTCTTGCTGTGGATGGTGAGGGATGCGGATAGGTCTCATGGGTAAAAGGACAGAGGAAACGAGAAACGTTTGCCTTGTTTTAGTCAAAGTTAATCTGCATTTTTTTTCTCCAGAGACAAGTAGCAAGGACCCAGATGCACTGACAGCAATGCTGTTACAGGCTCGGCTACAAAGTCACGCACACCAGCATTAAACAAGCTTCTGTCACTGGATTAGTGGGACAAATCAGCAAGCCGACTTCCAGAACAAAGTCTTATGCCACAGGCTCAGGGTGCCAGAAACGTGATACAACCGGATAAACACGGAGTGAAGCATCGTGTTTACAGCTTACAGCAAGCCAACGGCAAGCAGCAGCTTTATGGCAAGGGGCTACTTACAACACCTGCAAATGCTCCCTTTCATGTAGGGCAGCAAGAAAAAGCAGAAGTTTTATGTCATTAAGAGCTGCAGAGGAGCGTGTCTATATGGTGCACAGACAGGGAAGTTCAATCACAGGAGCTGCTCAGCCTTTGCCAGAAAAATTCAAATTCTGCATCCAAATTTCCCTTTCCAGACCCTTTTGTCAGCTTAGTGAGGCCATTAATAACCTTCTTGTTGTGCCCTCCCTAGTATCAGCAAAGGCACTATTCTATTTAAAATAATGTACACCAGCAAAATACATTTTGTCCATATATATATATATATATTTACTTATTTGGGAACCTGATGTAAGCTTTATTATGAGAATATGAGTTACACCTCTCAAAAGCAGGGGTTGTCAGCAAAAACTCTGCTGTTACATTTTCTAATGCAGCATTGGCCTAGCTCATAAGCTAAACCCTCAGTTAAAACACTCCTGCGACGTTTGCTAAGCTTTGCAGCGCTCTCCCCTCATCTACGTCCCTTCCACCTTGCAGACCTCCTTTCAGCCCTCAGAAGCCAGCTGGAGCCAGGGCAGGAGGGCTCAGCAGCAGCTCCGGACTCGAGTATCTGGTCCCAGGCTTTTCTGCCCACTGCCCCGATGCCTGTGGCTGCTGCCAGCAAGGGTTAACGCTCGGAGCCGCGAAGCTCCTCGGCCCTGCTGCGCTGCTCCAGAGCAGACAGGGATCTCACGACCATGCAGCACTTAAAACACGTTTGCTACTAATCTGAAAGAGCAATAGTGATTCTCCAAGAAGCAAATTAGATTCGTCACCATTCCAAAATACCCTGAAAATCACATTTTCTACCCATTCCTGGAGGTAGGAAGGATTACATACATAGAATTACACTTAACTAAATGGACCACATAGATGTAAAGCTGTTTAGCAGCTATTCATCTCCTCCTGCCAAGGGAATTTTGCACTGCCTTGGTTGCCCAAGCAGACGCGCTGCAAGGTCAAATGAGTATCAGAGCTGGCACGACCACAACAAGGGAAAAACTGGGCTGCAGCCATACTGACTTCACTCAGCTAGAATCAATATAGAATTACAGCTACTGATGCTCCTCTAGGGCTGCCACCGCGGCGGCGGAGCGGCTGTGGCAGGATAAGGTGGCACCGCGGGCGGGAGGTGGCAGCGAGCCCGGCCGGCTCACGCGGTGGCCCGAGGAGCAGCAGCAAGGGCTCAGGCCCCCGCTCCTCTCTGCCTTGCTCCTCGCGGCAGCACACCCTGCAGCCTCTCAAAGGACAGTTTTTCCCACTGCAGCACCGGCGAGTGCCGGGTCCCCAGCGTCTCCAACACCCTGGTTGTTTCCTTGGAGCAGCAGTACTCAGAAAAACAGAGCACATTAAAAAAAAAAAAAAAAAAAAAGTTCAACTACATTGTCAAAACGAATACGGACAACTTGCCAGCACTTTCCACTATTGGATTTCTTTCAGACACAGTCTAAGCATTCTTTGACAGCGCTATGCTAACAACTAATTTTACAGAAATTCATGTTGCTCTTACAGATATGATTCCCAGTCTGTGGACGATTGTTACATTGCCAAAAGGTGTAAGGGAAAAGCACAGACCTGCCACAGAACAACACAGTCACCAGCAGGTAAAGCAGGAGACTTGGCCAATATAAACCAACGTGACTTTATGGGGATCAACAAGGTTAAGCAGGGGCATCCTCAGATTTCAGAGTTTGACTTCAAGAATATCAGGCTCCCCATGTATAAAGGCTACTACTTTTGTATAAATAAAGTTAGTAACAAATACAATTCATGACAATTTGAGATGCAAAAATAATTACTGAAGTGACTACTTTATGAATATTATTTTTTATAATTAGGCAATTCTGGTTATTACTGTGATGTTGCTAAACTAAACTATTATAACCCTGAAAGTTGCTCTCGTTATGCAATTTCCATTTAGAAAGCAAGCTGAAGGATGGCTATGCCCATGACAATTCCCTTCACTTTCAGCATCCTGAAATGTCTCAGGCATTTACAACTTCATAGAAACATCACACTTTGTTCAAGGGAGATTTCCTAAGGGATCATGGAGGAAAAAATACTATATACTGAGAATTCCAGAGAAGGTCACCCATGTTGTCACCACAGATAAAGGGTTAAAGCTAATATGTGCAGGGAAGTATCATCCTTCAGCAATCACTCAGAAAACATCCTCTGATTCAACCACATCTCTGCAGGGCACAACTCTTAGAACAGGCTGGCCTTCCCTCTGGCAAATGTCCCTGTCCCTATCCCAGCATGGCAGGAAATAGGAAAACTTCCTCTTCCCTGGGGCTTTCCTGACCCTTCCCTGGCATTCCCATGGTAGTAGGAGAGCTCTACCCTCTTCTCCCTCGGGCTCAGGGATGGTACAAGTTGCTGAGAACTGTTGCAGAGGAGCATCTTCAAGTGCTTATAAAGAAAGCACTTTTTCCTTCCAACAGAAGAGGAAAGAGAGGATTAGGGCATGGTAACATTTCCTGTGGAGGCTTTTCAGACTGAGATTTTTACAAAAGCACAAAGGACCTGTCACAAAACCACCTTAATCTGTAACCCACCTGAAAGTGAAAATTAGACTAATGCAAAGTGTGAAAGAAAAGCAAATGAAAAAGACGACCACCCTGCCAGAAGGGAGCCCAGGAGAAGCACATGATTACCTATTACACTTTTGGCAAATGAAGCTCTCTTGAGGGTTGCCAGGCCTAAGTCTCCTATTTTCACAGATCCAGTTGGTCCAGTAATAAAAATATTGTCACATTTTAAGTCTCTGTGAATTATTGGTGGAGTTCTTGTGTGCAAAAAAAGAAGACCCTTCAGGATTTGCCGACACCAACTACGCAGGACTTTCGGTTTCATCACTTTGAATCTCTTCAGATACCTACAACGCAAAAAATACAGACATGGATATAAGGAAAACCAAATTGGTAAAGATACTAGAGGCTGGAACTTCAATTTAGATAAAAAGCCCCTCCTTAGATACTGCAATAGCCACCCAGAAGCATCAACAAATGGATCTTTTTAAAGAAGGAATTAATACATTCATTTTTAGGGAGGAGTTAATAAACATTTTGGTACAAGTCTAATATTAAAGCTATTCACTTTATGCAGAGAAAACAATTTGAATACTCTTCACATATTCAGTTCAGAGCAATACGGAACCTTCTGGTTAATTTTAACCAGAAGATTTTGACCTCTGTATCATACACCTGCAGTATTTCCCTTTATCTTAAACAATGAGGAGGAGGGTACACAGCGGAAAAAAAAAATGCAAAGGCTGCTACTGTACTTGCAGACCAGCACATTGGATATACGCAGTGATGAGTATTGCTCCCATTGGGGCTGAAAATCTGTTCCAGAATTCATGCCAACTGCTTTATATCAACCTTAACAAGATTGTCAGTACCAAAAGCTATTAATTAATATTGTTTAGTAGATAACCTAGAGCACTTTCTGCTTTGAAAGGAGATTCCCCCATTCAAGTGCTATCCAGTCTGAACTTTGTAACAAAACATGCAAATACAAGCACAAAATCAATCACAAAAGTATGTCCTGACAAATTAGCCCATTGCATGCAGAGAGAACTGCTTCCTGTTACATAACTGCAACAGACCACGGAAGAGAGATGGAGGCCAAAATCCTTCCTGTCAAACCCATAAAGCTCAAATGCAGGGACAAGTGACAGACACCAGAGAACAGTTCCATTTTTTTTTCTTTTATCTTGAGATACTTTTTTCAGAATATGAAAGTAGGATTTTTCTAAAAATTTCCATAGCTATTCTTAGACTTCTCACCAGGAGCACAGTACTTACGTCTTTAATGTTCCAGAGGTCATCAACTCAGTAACCAGCACGATGCATCTTTTTCCTTTTACACAGGATTCCCAGAAGTCATAAAATCTTACAATATTTGGATGCTGTAGACCTTTCAACATTTCTGCTTCCTCTTTAAATCTCTGTCTCTCTACTTTTGTTAATTTTCTGTCCTATAATCCAAAAAAAGACATTATTAGTACTGTTTTGACAAAAATAAAATAAAAGCACTGTAACTTTATTGCTTTGTTTGGCAGAATTCTAGATTTATGACGGCATCAGAAGTGGCTATGAAATATCACATATAAGTGATGAGCAGAGTATGAGTAGGGCACTAGCCTCAAGGCCAGTGTTAAGAAGGCCAAGACTTGCCTCCAAACCAGAGACCATCTGGGCTGTGCTATGTGACAGCATTACTACTCCCAGCAGCATGACCATATCAGCATCTGACGTATCAACACACAGCTTTTTATTTCTTGTTTTGGTTTGGAAGGCTCATAAATGAGATTACCAAACACAGGCACACAAAGCAGTCACAGCTGGGCTGCCACTTGCTTTTACGACTTCACGTGCGAATTACACGGCAGCAAACATACGGTGAGCTCCCCTGGGTAACCGCGTTGGGCTGCCAGCCTTTTCCATTCCAGTAAGCAAAAACATACAACAGCACCTCTAAAATGAGCATGAATATTTTTCTATTCATCTACAGTTCTGCTTAATTTTATGGACCCTTACTTAAAACTGATGAAGGATTTAAAATCATCCTTCAGCCTCTTCTTGAGGCTGCACATTGGCAGCGTGTGGATATTTATTATTTTTGATTAGAAATG
>JAUBNY010000965.1:6258533-6276013 GCA_032275445.1 Crypturellus soui | reverse complement strand
AAAAGCCACTTCATTTCATTTCAAAACCTGATGCCAGCTGAGCATCTATCAGGTTAAATGCTGCTGTATATTCCACGCATATCCCATAAAGATACCACACTCATAAGCAAACCAGAAGGCTAGAAAGTCCTTTGTGTACCCAAGCCCAGAGAGACGGTGTCACCCGCATGACTCCTCCAAAGCCGCTAACTCCTTCCTGAAGAGCGCGTCCCTCAGCGGAGCCGAGGGCGCAGCATGCGACGCACCCCACGCAGCGCACGAGCCCGGGTCTGGAACCACCGCGGTCCTCTTGCAGAACCATCGCACGTGACATTATCTGCTTGACCTGGCTTTCCCAGCGAGGCAAGTTGTAGTAATCCTGCCATTTGATTCACATCCAGAGCACCAGACAGCAGCCATGGTTGTCTTTGCTACGCACATTTTATAAGTGTAGCTCTGCACCTGGACAGGCTTCTCCATTGCCAGCTTTAGATCACGTTTTGCAGAAGCACATTCACAGCATTTTTCAGTGAAGGAACATTAGGAACTCACTCTCGTGAATCATCGTCTTGCCTTAACACCACATACGATCTTGTTTTCAAAGTCTGCATTCACCAGCATGAACTATCCCACCCACCCAGAGAAAGCACTCAGAAGAAACAGCCCACACAGGGTGGGAGAAAAAAGGCAGCTTTTAATGACAGTCTCAGCTGTGAGAGGCTCAGGCAGTCAATGGCATCGACTGCCTTCCTGGTAGCCGCAGATCCCTTCCAGCTCCTGGTTATTTATTACTTACTCTGTGATGGAGCTGATGGAGGAGCAGGCCGCTTCCCGTTACAAGGTTCTGCTACCTGCTTCCACGTTCAGAAGATTTAAATCTCCTATTTGTAGCTCTGTTTTGGGGGTTTGTTTCTGAATTATATCAACACAAACTATTGCAACTCTGTTCCTGCCACGTTTCGGCCTCAGGCGCTCGCTACCTCCACCCTTACCCTCTCCTCCCAGACACAGAGCGGCAGCACTAGGAAATCCAGCAGGACAGCACAGCCTCGCACTCCAAAGAGCAGAGCACAGCTGCCTACAGCAACAAGCCCATGCCAGATCCTACCCAACCATTCTTGGGCTCATTTCTGTGCGTTCAGACGGGGATTTCACGCACTGCTGGCAGACAGCCCTGCTGCTCGGAGCCATGGAAACTAGAATGCCACGCACCAGACACGCCATCCTTTTGCAACTCAGCATTGCTCTGAAAAACGGAGGTTATTCTCAGTACGAGGGTACCGGACACTTGCGCAGAGCAGGGTGCAGAGAAGCCACCCCGGGGGTCCACACAGACCCATGCCCGGGACAAACGTCGCACCAGCATCCCGGGCTGCCCTGTGTCCCTGAGCGCTGCATTTCTGGTGACCAGCGCAGTACCTGAGCATGTCCCTGCTACGCCGCTTTCTTCCACTGCAGCAAGTGAGAAATATTGCTTTCCTTTTTATTGAATAGAGTCTATTTAATTTTCTTTTCACATTTTAACCTCAAACAGAGGATTTTTCATTATCTGGAGAGCATTATACAGCACAGCCAAGAAGCGTTACGTGCACTGCCTGCTCTATAACAACACTGATTCGAGACATCATCATTTATTTACCATGGGTAAAGTTGGGAAAGGACCTACATGATTGAATTTGCAGGCTCTTGGGAAAGAGATCCTGACACATCTTAAGCTAGAAAAGATGAAAAACAGAGATGGAGAGAAAACGGGAACTCCAAAATACGCACCTAAATCCAGACAACAAAATCCACCCTTTTCTTTCAATCTCTGCTAAATTATTCAAATTAACTAGATTGAAATTGGACTTAGAAGAAATGAGAGGAAAATGTCTTTTCAGGATTCAAGTAAAGTGAACACTTTTGGTGTCAGGAATAAACCCCTCTTTGCCTTAAGTGCTCATCCAGGGGACCCACTGGCTACACCAAACACGGGAAGCACGGCCAGGCAACCTCCTTAAGCTAAAGCAGCCTCTCCACTTACTTGAGATCTACAGAGATCCTATTTCAGGTATTATTTAAAACTCAAATGTAGCTATGTAGAAATTGCTTCCACAGCTTAGATACAACAGAGAATCATTCACTGCATTATCAGCAAGCTTGAAATACCGCAGCCACGGATGGTATCTTCAACAGCAACACTAAGAACTGCACCAGGGTAAGAATGTGGAGCACAGTGCTACAGGAAATGCGAGACAGCAGTGTGAGGAATAAGCAAATAAAAGTTGCAAGAAAAGTAAGTTTTTTACATCCTAAAAGTTCTTGGATTACCACTGTTATTATCTGAAGGTTGAAACAACAAACTCATTGTTCTCTAGCAAAAGAATGAACACTTGTAACACATAGGACTATATGCATTATTCCAGGCTTGAACAGAGGATGTAACTAATAATTTTCTTTTTGTTACAGCATTCATGTGTTGGCTGCAGTTCTGAAGAAAGCTGGATTAAATACCACTTCTGTTTGGTTGGCCTCCATATCAAAAGCTCTGTGATGACCTTCCATTCCTACTATGGTTGTTTTTTAGGTTATTAACTACACTAGGTGAGGTCTTGGTCTTCCAGAACAGTACCCTGAAGAAAAATGGTTTCAGGTTCAATAGACAAAAGCAGGAGAGGATGTACACAGCCAAAAACCAAGAGGTCTGGCCTGTGAATTCACCATTTAGCTGCACTCGGGCTGCAGGTCCCTGCAGGACTTATGGGCACATCTCAGCACCAGCATCTGGAGCAACCGCACAGCTGCGACTGACACAGATTTGTAACCTGCAAGTCACAGAGGGAGCCCTTGACGCTGTAACCGACCTAGAGACGCTCCTCCGTCCGGAGCCTCCCCGCACGGGACCAACAGATAAATTAGTATTACACAGAAATAAACAAAATGGAAGGACAGGTAACATAACAACATTAAGAATTTTCACATGGAGATAAGATTTTGCAACTCATTAAATACAAGCAACTGGATTTTTCCAAAACTCTTGCAGGCTCAGCCCTTAATAGGATTTAATACTTCCTACTTTCAGCTAAACAGGAATGCCACGTGAAAAGGCTAGTCATAATCTGGGGCTTTGAGAGGAGCCAGGAAACACAACAGTAGTTAGTAAAAGCCCCCAACTATTAAACTTTCAAATAATAATAAAAAATAAACCAATAAAAAAGAGGGAAAAAAACTAGGGTAATTTCTTAATCACCTTTAGATTCACATAGTCATTTCTAGAATAGCAGATGTTCAAGTAAAAGTGTCTAGGATTTTCCTGCCCAAAGTAAACTGAGACAGGTTACAGAAAGGTTCTCATCAAATCTCTGCTGCCCAGAAGTTTCTATGGAAGCAAGTAAATTCCTACTCTAATAACAAACAGGTGAAGTGCATTAATAACACAGCCATGGCGTACCCTCTACATGAATACTCTAACAACAAATATTCTTCAATTTACTGCAAGTATCATCCTTTTTCAAGAAAAAAATAAGAATATAAAAGCTGAAGCTCAAAAGGTTCCAAGTAGTTGGATTTTACATAACTAAAAAAATGTTGCTAAAAATTATTCAGCAAAGTACTTTTTGTATGAAGAAGTGTAGGCTGGATTAGTTTTGCCAGCAGACAGCTTTTGTCATTCTCATACAAAACTATATCAAAACTATATCAAAACACAAGGTTATTACCCAGGTAAGCCAGTTTAGGTACTTTTGAAAGAAAGTAGCTGAGAATTACTAAACAAAACTAAGAAGTTTGTTTTGTTTTTATTTTTTTGTATGGGGCAGGTTGTGCTGTTTCCTAATAGAAACGTCCTTCTAATTCCTATTGCAGGTATTTTTTTAATTAACTCTCAAACATACACACCTGCAACATGCAGAAAAGCCAAGCCAGCAAGCGGTAGGAACCGTTGCTATGGCTGTGAAAGCAAACAGCAGCTCCACAGGTGAGAGCAGAGCACTCCAGAGCGGGACACAGCCGGCGTTTCCCCAGCGCTCCACTCCATTTGAAGGATCATCACTCCACGTGTCACTGCACTGCACCTCAGTCACCAAACGGAACTTAATGCGAACAGATGAAGCCAGATAAGTGGCATAATATTTTTTAACAGTTTCTTAACGAAATATGGAATTACTGGATTATTCTCTGAAGAGCAGGGTAGGCATTTCAGCACGTTTTTCACCCCCACATCTAGATTAATGAATGCAACCCCCCAGCTGTATGTTTTACACCGCTACCAACTCCTTTCCTGCATTGCCCTGCTCTGCGCACTATGCTGGTGTCTCTGCTGTGCTTCATACAGAGCTGCCTTCACATCTCTCTGATAACGAGCAGCAGTTATTCCTTGGCTAATATGGGGCTTTCAGCATAGCAAGGGGAATAATGTTCCTGCTATCATCACATCCCGAGCAATTACTTTAAAACCAGGACAGTGCTTACTCCTACAAATGCATAACTCCAAACCCGGGATTTTAAAACTTCAGTACTCCTGTGACTTATGTGAGCTACTTAAAAGTAGACTGCAGCATTTTACTCCTTAAAAAAAGGGTGTACCGTCCTTAACCTTCCTTAAAAAAAAAAAAAGACTTCATTAGCAATCGCGCATCTCACTGTCCTAGAGATATACAAGTAATCAACATTTAGGATCTTCTAGTTAAACCAGTTCTTCCATTTTCCAATTTGTGCAGTTAAGCATTTTCTGCTTTGTCACAGATTATAGTTAATTCTGACCTTTAAACGTAGATGCTCTGAGGAAAATACACACAAACTATACTTAGTTGATGGACAAATTCAATTACACTCTGCTCAGAATTATGCAACAATGACAAACAGTTTCCCCCCCTTTTTAAGCTTCATTCATCATGCTAGCTAGTTATTTTAAAAACAGGTTTCTGCTGGAGGCATTCTACTACTTCCTCCACAAGGATTACATAACAATACAGCAAATATTACACAAATATGCTTAAAGCAGCACCTGACACCATGAGCAATCTACATCTCCAGAGAAGCTCACGCATCCTTCAGCACACGCCGAGGCCTTCGGCTGTTTTCCCGGGCTGGGAGGGCAGCCGCTCAGTCCCTCCCGGTGCCCAGGGAAGCGACGTTCCCCACAGCAGCCCCGCAGAGCTGCCGCTGCCCGAGTGCCCGTCCAGCTCCCTGCTCGCTACCAGGCGAGCAGAACTGCCGGCCTGTAAAGCAGGGCAGCTCCCACACGAGCAGAACACCCTCAAGTTTTAGGAGAATTGATAGGAAAAAAAAAAGGGAAAACATTCTCCTGTTGTTCCCACTGAAGGAGAAGCTGTAGAAGTCGCACATCACAACTGGCTGTGCAACTCACTTGAAAGCACACCGGTGAGTATGCACTGGGAGAGAAGCTCCACAGGGAGTTCCCATCCTGTTAGGTACCAAAGATCCCAACTACACAATGACTTTACTAGTTATGTGGCTCGCAGAAATACATATATAATGACACAGATGATATATATCTTTGAAGTACAGAAGTCATGGTTCATTAGAAACCATACAGTTCTAACACACACAGATCAGCTTATTGGAAACGTTTTAATGGATTTTTTTCCCTTCCTCTAATAGATAACTCATAAATTATGTTTCAGCTCCTAAAAATCAGAGGCAGCTTTACTAGGTGCTTTATACTTTCCAACCTTATGAAAAATTGAGCATGAACTGAAGACACAAATATTAATGTTTTTAACTGCTTCTAGAACGAAAAGAAATAATGCAACTAAGACAGTGAGTACTTCAGTATAGAGTGATATATAAAATAATCTTATTTTTTTAACGCACCTTCAGTATGCATACTGCTAAATCCTTAGTGACAACCCCAGAACTAGGGTAGCTAGGCATCAAGAGAGCAGGCAAAAACCCTACACGTATCCATCACTGCCAGTCATGAGAAGCTAAGCACTGTTGCACTGCAAGACATTAGGAAATGCCCCTCTTGCCTCACCACATTCTCCCTTGTTTTCCTTCTCTGTAAATTCTGATGTTAATCTCAGACTCCACAGGTCTCACAAGCGGTAGCTGGGGTCCATGGGGCGCAACCCTGCAAAGCCCAGGGCGGCTCTGCGGGCTGGGCTCGGGCAGCTGGGCTCAGCTGAGGAGCCTTCCCGCCCTATCAGAGCATCAGCAGCTCCCACAGCTGCTCAGGCTCCTCCTTGCTGGAGGAGGAAGCTGCTCACAACACCCCGGAGATCCCTGCGCATCGTTAGTCAGGTGAAGCAGCAGGTACTGGGGTAACCAGAGCACATCATCGGACGCGGTTAGGAGAGGAGGAGAATGAGCAAGAGATGGATGCATGTGGCGGGGCAGCAGGTGCTGGAGCACAGGGCTGCCGAGGTAAAATTCTGGGGGAAAGGCAGGATGAAAAGCAGGAGAGCATGTAACTAACTGAAAATGGATCTTTGGGATCCGTTTGCAGGTCTTAAGTTAGGAAACCAAATTTTCTTTCATGCTCTGCTCATGCAAACTTCACTTCACCACCGTCCAGTCATCCAGTTTGAGTAACTCCCCATCTGCCTCCCAAAAGATTTCCTCCCAGCTAGGACAGTGCTTCAGAGTGGTGTGCCTTATAACCGAGCTGTTGTTCAGCAATATCACAAAAGCAAAGGGAGAAAAACACGACTAGAAAAATAGCGGTGAGCGCTGGCAAACAGGCACAGTCCCAATTCTTCCAACACACAAGTGCTTTTGTATGCGGACTTCATGGTCTCGAGTGTCTCCCTTCATACATAAGGGCTTGCAGCCCAGAAACAAAAGTGTTTATAGACAAAGTCTTCTTTGAAAACTGCAGCAGAGGAATAACTGAGCTGCTCCCCTCACCCCCGAATCACCTGAGGTGAATCTAGAAAAAATAGAGCCATACTTTAATCAAGAAAGCCTTATTCATATTTTTATGCATTCATTTTAGAGGCAGATTGCCCAACTGATCATTTCTAGCTGTGGTAGCTAAAATCTTGTAATGCTGGCTTAATTTAAGTAAGTGTACACATCAGAGATCATATACACAATTATTTCCAAGTATTAACCATCTCTGACAGTATGTGATATCAGAATTATTTGGGAAATCAGCAAGCACAGCTGCTTTTCTCTTTTAGCAAAACAAATCTTTCATATTAACAGTCCTCGTGTCTTTATTTGTAGTATAGCTCTTGACAGCAGCATTGGCTTTGATGGAATACTAAAAAGGGAGAAAAATTCAAGTAGTCAAGCAGTGAGGGGGGAAAAAAAAGTCCTAACAAACATCTAGCATTTATTCCAGAGCCTTAGAGACATGCTGGGTCTCGTGTCCTCCCCAAGCCTCTGCAGAAACAGGCCCTCGATGGCCACGTTCTGCCCGACCTCGGCAGGCTGTTCCCCGGGCGCAGGGCGAGGACGCCAGGGCGAGTTTGCTATTTAAAGACAAAGTGATTGTGGCAACTTGACACTGAAGGGGCTCAGAGCTCTCAGCAGCTTAGCAGAATTTATAGCTCAGACTTGCTTCAGATAACTTCAGCCCACTCGCAGGCCCTGCCGCACATCTAACGACCCAGCAGATTGAAGCCAGAAGCTTTCCTCTTACTTTTTCTTTTTGAAAGAAGTTACAGAAAACACCCATTTGTTTGTCTTGTTGACCAGTACCATGAGAATTTTGAATTAATAAGACCCTTATAATAAAAGCAGCTTCAGAAAAGCCAGTTATGTTTTTCTATCACTCAGCCCTTTTCCCTGTGCCTAAAGTTTCTAGAATTCACAGGCTGTAGTTAAGTTGAATTCCCAGAAAGACTTCAAAAAAATCATTAAGATCAATGAAATGTGTTAGACAAGTTCTTACAACTGTACAACAAAATTAGCAACCTGAAAGGATGTACAGGCTGACCCTATATCCCCAGGGAAATACACAAAAACAACGTGCAAAACTAAAAACATAACACGAACAGGCAAGGTTACGGGTGGGCTATAAGCAATCACCTGCTGCACTCCTACCAACTCATGTTACCTGACTCCCTGCTGCTTCATGATTATAAATTTTGCTTACTTTTACTATTAAACTTATATATGACAAACAACATGAAGTAAAGTCAAACCCACCCATATTAGTCATGATTGCTGTGTTTGTCAGAGGACAAGATTAATATTCGTGTCCTCCATTAGTAACTGGGGGCAATATAAGCTTCTTATGGTAACTGAGAGAAAAGCAAATCTATTCTGTTAGTGCAACACTTGCTTTATTATCTACAATTGTCAAAACAAAAGAAGCATCAATAGGAAACAGGAACAAAACAAGTGCAAATGCACAGAAACATGGCAATTTTTCACAGTTAATCAGCAAAACCTAGAACAACTTGAACAAATATTTGGAATCGATTTCATAAGCCCTAGCTATTATCCAATGTTTCAGCAGGGCAGCGCAATACATCAGGTGCTATTCCTGTGATTCCCCTTCCACGCTCTTCTCTCCTAATAGGCCGGATTGATCCTGCTCAGTCAACCAGCAGCGCCGTCCGCTCCAGTGCGACGGGCACCCGGAATGGGCGCTGGTCTGGCTGAAAATACCCAGAGAGCATCAGGAAAAGCACTCCTAAAAAGTTGCTCAAAGCATAAAAATCTGAAACAAAGACCATAATTGGAACCCTTAAAGCACATATTAGGGAAAAAGGAATCTGTCTCAGGAGCAGACTCAGGCAATAACAGCTTTATACTCTATTGCAAAATAGTCAGTTCTCAACATCTGAGGTGACCAACTGCTGCTTGTTCTGTTTAATAAAGCCTCACTTTATACAGTATCAGCATTTTTGGGTTATTTGGCTACAGAAAAAAAAGCTTCAGCTATTTGTGTAGTTTTACCATGTTTTAAAAACTTTAAACACAGCAGCAAGGTTTATTTGGATGAGTTCTGATAATACGTGCACAATATTCCTGTACTCTGTGCAGGATCACAGTATATTAAAGTCCATGAGTTGGTGAACAGTTAACCAAAAAAAAAAAAAAAAAAAAAAAAAAAAAACAAAAAAAACCACAAACACAGCTAGAAAAAAAAAAAAGTCAAAATATATCATTGATACAGATTTAAGTTTCACTCCTCTGGATTAAGATGAAACAAAACCCCTGCATCAGTGTTCAGAAGAGCTGGACCACAGCCAGGTCTTAGGAATCTGAGATAGGAGAACAGATCAGTTCTCAGCTACATCGCAGCCTTCCAGTTTAAAAGCACTGCAAAAAAAAAACCTATTAAGTGATAGAAATGTCCATTTTATTTTGAGCTATGTAATAACTTTCTCAGAAAGATCCAAGAACCAAATGTGTTTTACATTTACTTAAGCAAAAATTACACTAAAATGTAAATTTACTTTGGTAAGGTGCTATAAAGATCCATGATACATCAAATACATCCTGAAGCGGGTTTAATTTTACTCCAAGCCTGGAATGCAGTTTGGATTGAATTTACACAAAAAGGCCAAAAGGAAAAAAAAAATCCTCACAAATGTTATTTGAGCCTGTATTCTCCTATCATTTTCACTCCAAGTTCATGAATAAGTGTTTTGTCTCCCTCTGTAGCAAACAACTGAAGAACAGATGGTACTAGGCTTAAGTTACTCTTTCCTTGGTAGATTAATCAACATGTATATTCCTATAATATGGCATCTCATTTTACTCATTACTCCTATTGCATACTTACCAGCCATATTACACATTACACTGTATTAACACAATACAGCAAGATTATTTTGCAGTAAATCAGTCGTGTCACAATGTACACAAGCAGACTGAGGCACACATGCACTTGCATGGCCAGTTCTGAAGGCGGTGGGAGCAAATTCCATTCGCTACATAAATTTTCTGTTTTGGAATACTGCTGTAGCCATGACAGGGTTGGGCAGTATAAGTATTTAGAAGAGGTAATGCCAGTTGGTCTAAAACCAATATAGCTGAGTTGGGGAGGAGGCAGAACTGAAAACCCAGGCATATAATCCATTCAAGCCTGAAATGAGGCATTTCCAAAAATAAAAATACAGATAAGGACAATGACTTAAATTTTTCTACTTTTTCTTTCACAGACTGAGCAGGTATCATCTCACACCACTGCACACACTGGCTGCCAGTTTAGAAGAAGTCAAGTCACTGCTAACAAACACAATAATTATGATTTTTTTTGGTGCAAATTCCTTGCCAGCTGATTTAGACCTCAATACCAGTCCATCAATCCCTAGCAGAGACAGCTGAGATATTTTCCTTACAAAAAGCCTCCCCAAACTTACCAGGAAGCTACCTTGGATACCCACCAGCCAAGAGGAGGTATGGAGCTGATTTCTTTGGAGGACAGCACTGTTTTTACTCAGGGATATGAGAAGCGGCTCATGGTTTCAAGACTGATCCCTTTACACCACAAGGAAATGATCTGACACGTGAAAGAGGGTGTCTCCAATTTGTGGATTTGAAGATCCACATGTACTCCTTGGGCAGAACGGAGCTAGGAGGAAGTGCGCGCGTGCCCCTTTTCAACCTGGAATAAAACGAGGAGTCTCATAGCAGTTACAGAGATTATCACTGAACAATTCACTCCTGGCATAAAAAACAGGTTTCTCAATTCCAAACCAGGCAGAAGGACAACAGGAACCAAGTTAATTAGTTCCTCCGCCTCAGAGTTTGCGGGAACAGCAAGGTGTCGAGGGAGGCTGGTTGGGCCGCGGGACTCAGCAGCTCCCGGCACGGAGCTCCCTTCCTCGCCAGGAGGTTGCAGGCAAAACCAGTCTCACCAGGCCAGCGTTTGTGCCTTCTGCCAGACCCTATCACTTCTTGGAAATTACGCGTTTCCAAATTTAACTTTAATTTCACATGTGCAAACTTGAACAAGTAGAAAACCGGTTCTGATTCTGCCCGGCCATTTCAGACACTCTCTGAAAATCGCCTCTCGTGTTCCAAAGCAATGAAGATGTCTCTTGCAGCACTGCCAAGTGTCATACATCTCACATGACACGTGTTTGGCTACCCTTCGCTATCTGCCACAGGCTGTCAGGGATTGCACATCACTATTTGCCTTATGTTTACGCTTTCTGGCCAGTCAAAACTGCCACAGCACCTACTCAACGTGCCAGCAAGCCGCTTCTCAACATGCAAACCCAGCTCTGCCACTGCAGCTGAGCTCCTGAAGCACAGGAGGGATCCCAAAGGATCCCTTCACACCCAAACTTTACATACCAAGGCCCTCTATTTCCCTCCATCCACCCAAGAGTCCCTCTTCCCAACATCTGACACATCTCCAATATCTCTGATTATGAAAAAAAAAAAAAAAAAAAAAAAAAAAAGGTAATGCCACCACCCAAATTGCTATTTCCACCCTTATTTAAGCACATCATCACTGGAGTGACAGGGCTTTCCTCAGACATCCCTGTCACATCCTGACCACAAAGGAGGGCACCAATCACAGGCCATAAATGTAAGCACGTTATATACATATCCCGTGAGTCACAGCGTGTATCGAACGCAAGCATCTTCATTATTAAGAAGTCAGCTTCTAATGTCAGCATTTTTTTCCTGTCAACTGTGCACAAAAGATAATCCAAAGGAGCAAAAATACACTTTACACAAAGTTCCTGTTTTGCTTTTAAAAATCATTTCTTCCTACTACAACAAAACCAGTCACAGAGCGACTTAACTAGAATCCAAAGGAGCAGATAGCTACGATTTAGACAAAATGTATTCCAAAGAAAAGGGTGCCTTGTCTGACTCGAAGCAAGGAACTGAAGCCTGACCCAGCTCTATTTCATTTACTGAATTTGAGAAGCAATCTATTAATAGTTCACTACCATATTCCTATCCAGCCTCTTCATGTCATCGAGACAGCTACACTAACAGACACCAGATATAGATATGTTTCCATATTAACACTGTAAAGCAGAGCTAAACCAATTGTTAAAGTTTAAAGAGCAGCCACTATTTCAAGAATTAACTTGGGTCTGAGAGTTCATTTAATACAAGCCCATCGCAATATTCGATTCAGCCCTTCAGATACAGCTTCTTGTCTTCTCCCCAAGCAGCTTTACTAAACTATTCTGTTAACTTACGCTGTGAAGTTTGCCCAGCTGCTAAACAAACTAGATGGAGAGTAGAATAATCTGCTCTTTTAGCATCACTTGAATATTGTCCGCCAACAAGGACACAATGAAAGTGAAGCATCCGTGAAAACAACAGATTTGTCAGTTTTCCCCAAACCACAGGATTCTTGATGTGGGACTGTGGCACATCCTCCTTCCACATAAATTAATTCTCATGTAAGAACCCCCTTATCAGCTAGAGGACTGAAAGCAAACCTGCTTTAGGAAGCCCTTTAATTGGCTTCTACTTTTAATGAGGCAAACTTCTATCTGCTCACACAACCCCATCCCAGATACTGGTCCTCTGTGGAACTTTAATCAACTGCCAGGGATACTGCAAGTTTAACCACATCCTCCAACTTGCACTGAAATAATTTACAAAAAAAGGGTACACAAGCATCAAAGCAACCTCCCCTACAAAAGGTAACACATTTGGGAAATAAATGGCATGCTTTCCCTCCCTTCCTCTGCTCACTAGCAACAGGGAAGAGGGGCTCTTCAGTGCCCAAATGAGAAATTTTGCTTCAAGGAAAGGTTAGAAACAAAACCCAATGAGTTCACATGGGGCTAGCATTAATGGCTTAAAATGCCTTTTAAACAAAGCCTAATCTCATCTTGTATTGCAGAATATCTGCACTACCCAAAACAGGGAGCTATCACTTATGTGGATGAGCTTCCTACCAGAGGCAGGGAGCACTTCTGTCCTGGTCCCCTCAGTGCCTCAGACTGCATGAACAAGGCTGGCAATGGTGTAAAAGTTTAAAGGGCAACAACTGTACCAAACATAACACTTTTCTTCCCCAAAATACTTAAGTCTTTCTCTGCACAAGCATATTACCTGAAGCTTGACAGGACAGCCACACGTGTGACAGAAAGCAGGAAGGTGCAACCCTAAAGCAGCACAGCTATTTGTGTCTGTTTTACCATCACAGCACCTTAGCCCAAATTCAGAGAGGGGAACAGGAGGAAATATCCCCCTGCCCCTTCCCTCACTCCTGCCTAGCTCCCCATGGGATGTTTTACAGCATCACTACAAAGCCAATATCCTCAGCAGCCTTTGCCACAGTGAGTGCCCAGGACTCGGACATGTGAGCACTTGGGAACCAAGTGACCTGACATTTCTGCAGTTCCTCTATAAGTTACTGAAGGGAAACAGAAGAGGGATTTGGAACCGCTCACCTAAGGAGAACGTCGGCCTTGCCAGCATTACAATGGCAAAGGCCAGCATTACTCCTTATCCCTGACCCAGCATTTCAGTTATGAGCCCAGCGCTGAAAGGCTCCTTCCCTGAAGCCTCACACAGCAATTGTACGTCACCAATTAGAATTAATTATAGGTGCTGAAAGCCCTAGGACGCCAACCCTGCCAGACTGCAGAGGTACCCTAATCCTCTGCCAATGCCTCACTTGAGGGAGGAACAATAACTTATTTTCTAGCTAGAAAATGGCCAAAGCTGCTTTCATGTCTTCTCAGACAAGTCGAAAACCTAGATTCAGTTATCATATGACTCCTACCCTAATCCTAACCGTGATTTCAGTTCTGAAAGCTAAATCCATCTCTTCAATGCAATAAAACTACTCAACATGAACGGCTCGCAAGGTCTTTGTATGGGTAGACAAAAAAAAAAAAAAAAACCCACGGAGATGCACAGGCAATGCAACAACTGGGCTGAAAAAACTGCTGAGCAAGGAGAGTGGATTCGTGGCCATGCGGAGCCTCCAAACCATTAACTTGTAGGCTATAAAAGTAACTAGCACCAGTGGCTCACTAGAAGGACGTATGGATGCTTATAATTTCTCTGAAAAAGGCCCTGTGTTTTCTTGCTGTGAAATTGTAATAAGTCATTTTATGTCCTCAACAGTTGGGAGATCTGGGCTTTTGCTATGTATAGATCTGAACTTAGCATCTCTACAGAGAGCAAATGAGATCACATTCATCCAGCAGAGCACATACAGACTTTGTTTCCAAGTGCTCAGAATAAGGGTTACTTCACATCACTCCTTTTATTTCCACACTTTTGTGATAAAAACCTTAACTGGATTAACTGCATACGAGGAAAGTCAAAAAGCAGAAGACAATATACAACTACTTAGGTATTCTCCTGGTTGCTTGCTTCTTGCAAGCCGCTCCTGAAAGCACAGGCCTCCTACAGCGATTAGAAACTTGAGTCCTTCAGTTAGTTTTCAGTCCAGACCACAGTCCTGGCTTTAGTATTTAAATACAGCCTCATGGCACCTGGCCCCTGGCTTTACCCTCGAATCTGTACAGCTGACACACATCAGTGTTTATAGAGAAACAGCAGCCCTGGACACTTACATGGAGCGTTACCAATTTTTCCAAGTCGACAAGTAATAAATAAACCTTCTCTCTAAAACAAGAGGTCTAAAACAATACAAAATACTTAGTAATAAGATCAGATTTAAACCAAAGTTCACAGCTCTTATTAGTATGTATTATAAATTGTATCAAAATAGTATGTGTTATAAACTGTATCAAATTATCACAGGTAAAATTCCTTGGACTGTATTGTTAAAGATTTTAAACTTTTAAATGCTCTCTTGCCATAGAGTTAGTGGAAGAATTTCTCCACTTGTAAATGGGGTTTATTTTTCTTACTCCTAATTAAAGTTCACACTGAACATTTCTCCACCAAATCCCTGAGCTTTGAATGACCAAAACACTGGAATTTCAATGGAATTTGTTCTCTAATATATTTAGCAGTCTGTCACAGCTAAGGCTATTCTATTACAGAAAATATGTTAAAAATATCTGTTTCTATTCCCCTTCTAGACCATACTGAGAAAATTTGGCAGCAAAACCGAATTCCTAATCTGTGTGATTGCTCTGTTGTGACAGAATCTGCAGGCACCGGTCAGAATAGAGAGCTAAACAATATTGGCCTTTTTCTATATATAAACATTTCCCCAGGGATGATCTGAATTATTTCCTTAAATGAATTTGAAGCAACTGCAGCAAAAGCCTCACGCGCTGGAGGTTGGGTCTCAGGCGCACGGCAGACAAAGGCAGGGCCTGCCCGGCACGCACCGACCGGGCTGCCCAATTCTCCTTTAAGTCTCCTTGCGATCCTGCCGCTTCCCCCTCCCTGTCACCCCGCGGGGTCCCCACAAGATCCCCTCCTGAGCTCCCTGCTGCAGCCTCCCGCATTTGCAGCCTTTACAATTCGCACAACAGCCACAGCCGCGTATTTTGTACCGGCATCTAATGAAAGCCGATGAAATTAATGATGATGAAGACGGAGAAGTGCTCCCCGCACTTCTTATTAAGGAAGCAGAGCTGCGGTGAATTATGGGCACGTTGTACAATGGAGTCACTAGGGAATGAAGATCTAGCCGTACATTCATCACTGCCTATGCCCCAAGTTGGGAGGTGTTTACCAACAGCTTGTGCCAACATTAAAAAAAAAAAAAAAAAATCTTGCTATTCTAAAATACTCTTGTAGCCCATAATGCTCAGTCATCCAGCGCAAGTTTAAGCATCCAGGATTAGCACTACATGTTCTAGTTTTCACCAAAATGATGCAGTAAAGTAAGTAATAGCTTATAAAAAAAATACAAAAGACGAGAGTGCTACGACTTTTTTTCAAGCATCTTATTCAAATGGCTTTTTACAAGAGCTGAAGTAGGGAATGTACACTGAAAGCTTTCACAAAAAGATGGGGTAAAGAAAAGCATATCCTACTGCCATTTTCACAGAAATGAGACCAGATACGGAGTTAAAAGAAGGTGATAGCTATGCCCCAAACAGCAAAATACAGCATTAGACATCTTAAACTTTTAAATCTTCAAATATCACAGGATGAATTCACTCTAGCGACCAAGCACGTAAAACAGGCCTTCCATTTCAAATCTTGATTTTCAAAGGAATTTGGATACACAAGACTGCCCTACCTGCAGCCCTAGCTCACAGTATCGCAGAAAGGAGAGCACTCAAACACTGCCCAAGTTTGAATCCACTAGACGCGTGCGAGAGCCAGGCTTCAGCCCAGGGGAGGGGACAAGGAAGAGGGGAGAGCTGGAGAGCAGATCTCTGGTCATTATAAAAGCAGGACATGCTTATACAGGCAGGAAAAGGAAACTTCACTTCTGCAAAAACCTTTATTATTATTATTTTTAGGAAAAAAAATAAAATACTGCTGCTCCACTTGTGTCTATAGCACCCGTGTGCCTGGCCTGGGCAGGGCAGCAGGGAGGGGAGCGCTCTCCTGCTCGACAGCTCTTGCGCATTCAGAGGGATTAACTCGTGACCTTTTTATGCAACATGACGGGCCCTGTGTTAACACCAGGGTTTTGCAGTCAGAGACCAGTCCTGTGAGGGTTAAGCCAAGGAGGAGTGTACATAAGGTGGTAGATGCAGAGCCAATGAAAACATGGTGCTATAGTTAGATGCTGGATACTAAGCAATGGTGACTATAAAGGTTGCTCAAAGCGGAGCTCCTGCAGATGACACTAGCGTGTTGTCCTTAGCTTCTAAGCTTACAGAGCAGGGGAAAAAAAAACCCACAGGAGGATCAGCTCAGCTTACCTGGAGCTCACACCAAGCAACTTCCACCCACGTCTCCGTGTCCAGGCCCTTGTAGACCGTTTTGAAGGATCCTCTGCCGAGTTCAATATCAAACTTTAAGAACCTGCCATCCAGCGAGGTGGCAACCGCCTTCATATCTGCCTCCTCCTCCTCAGGCTCCTCTCTTTTAGCCTTGCCCTGATCTTTGGCAGCATCCGCCGCCTCTCGCCTCTCCGCATCCCTGCCCGGCTCCTTCTGCTCCTCAGCGCCTGCTGCGCTGCCGGGTGCCGGCTCCGGCCGCGGCTCCCCGGCGGGCTCGGCCTTCCCGGCTGCGGCATGCCCGGCCTTAGCCCTCTCCGCGATGATGCGCCGGGTTTTGGGGAGCAGGATGATCCTCCGCTGCTGCTCGGCCTCGGGCGGCTCGAAGGCGGGTTCCTCCTGGTCCGAGTCCACGACGCTCCTGCGCAGGAAGCGCTGATGCACCAGCCGCGGCTCCCGGGCCGCCGGCGCGGCCCCCTCCATGTTCACGCTCGTCTCGGCGGCCGCAGGAGCGCCGCGCCGCGCGGCAGCCGCGGAGCCGCCGCCTCCTCCGCGGGCATCGCCCCCGCTTTCCATGAGGTGCCCGCCGGGGCGGTCAGGGCGCCGAGCCGTGCCGCGCCGCGCCGCCGCCACCTGCAAGGCAGAGCGCAGCGCTCACGCACCCGGCCCCGCCAGCCCCGGCCCCGCCGCCCCCAGCGCCCCCGCGGGCGCAGGTGCGCGCTGCGGCCGCCTCACCTGCGCAGCCAGGCGCGTACTTACGTGCGGAGCGGGGCGCTGCCGCGCTCAGCGCCATGGGCGGCGGTGCGCGGGGAGCCGCTGCCTCCGCGCTGCGTGTGTGCG
>JAUBNY010000965.1:6230029-6258174 GCA_032275445.1 Crypturellus soui | reverse complement strand
CCGAGCGGCACCCCGCACTGCAGGGGACGGACAGCGGCGCGGCAGCAGGCCAGAGAAACGCGGCTGCAGCCGGAGCTGCGCGGGCACCAGCGCTGCTCTGCGTGGCAGGCGCGGGCGCCGCTCCCCGCCTCACACAGGGCTTGCTAAGTGCAAGGCAGATAAATTAAAAAAACAGAGACGCTTGACCAAGAACTGTGCCCCGAGAGTTCCGGCTGTAACAAGGTGCCATGCAACCATTTTTGATTATTAAAAGAAAAAAAAATGAGGAAACAGGTGGTCATTTTACATAGAATTTCATTAAAAATCCATGGTTGATGCCATTAGTAATTCAGCATCATGGATATATTCAATCTTCCAATGGCTTGTTTCTTCAAGCATGCAAATACAACACTAGTAGCATCGCAACTGTTGCATAAAATGCAGGTTTATGTGACTGTAAAATCACTGCATTACCTCCTGTCTTCTTACTCTATGGACAGCAGCTACTGGACAGGAGCATTAGTAAGTTAACAGGGGAAAAGCAGGGAAGGTGAAGGGTCCAAAGGCTTCCCCCCGCTGTTCGTTAGGGCAGTTCCCCCCTGAACTGCCTTCCCCACAAGACAAATTCCCACCTCCATGTAGGAAAACAACGTTCAGGCTGAAAGCAGCAGCCAGCACTTCCCTCAGCAGGTAGATGGAAACAGGGAAGAGTCTAGATCCAGCCAAATGCCAAAACCAACACAACAAAGAAACCACAATCAAGGAAAATGTTGGGGGAAAGAAAAAGCCACTTGTTTCCGCTACTTGCCTTTGACTGCAAGGCTTCTTCAGGGAAAGGAAAGACCTAGACCTTCAGATGCAGGTCAGAAACAAAGAGAAGGCAAAGGAGATCATCATCCTCTGCCCAGAGGGTTGCATGTGTCCAGCACTCTTCCTGTGTTCATCTTCTTACTGCAAAAAATAACATAAATTGCACCTCACAAGCTTGGTAGCAATCCACAGCCCAATGCAAGCAGAAGCTCCTTCACCCTCCCACTGCTGGACCTTCTCTGTGTCTCCTTAACTTAGTTCCCCGTATTCATCTGAGTAAGCTTAAATAGGACGTGTTTCTGTGCAAAAAAGCTATCGATTCTCCAGCCATCCTCATTTCAGCTGTGTGCAAGACAGAAAGATAAGGGCGCACTTTATTGCCAAAAGGCATGGAAAAGGATAAACACTTGGAGGTCTCCTGATTGGTATGCACCATCGCAGCAACCTTGAAACACAAGCACGCTGATAGCAGGCTTTTACGCAAGCGGTGTTGTAAATTGTAGCACTTTTCAACAAAAACAAAGGTAGTCAAGGTGATACTGACACATACCAGCCTTAGTCAAGCCTTTGAGTTCAAGAACTGTCCTTGGTGCATATGGAAATCAAGATGTTCATCACAACAGATGAAATTCTTCATGCAAAATGCTGAGGGAGCCGCACGTCCGTCCTGTCCGGGATGGAGATTTCCCTTGAGGAGCAGATGGCGCCATTTGGCCCGTTTCTCTCCACTAACCATTCCTGCGAGTGATGCAAGGAGAAATCAGCCACATAGAGCAGGGCATCTTGCAAAACTTAATAGGTAGTGTTATCTTTAAAAGGAGAGAAATAACCTTTTCTGCTAATAACACCCATTATTTTCTTTCCATGTTTGTCAGTTTTGAGCAAGTCCAGTTAACAGTTTGACTTTCAGATTCTCCAATCCTGAGACACTTTTATATTTGTTTAAAATAAGTGTTTGCAATGACCATGGAAACATTTATATTGGCCTCCATTTTCTGTTTTTTTTTTTTCCCATATAATTTATAACTTGGTTTAAAAATGTGTCAAACACCATTTGAGGGCTACTTTCAGTGGCACTGAGGGTGATCAAACCCAATGCAGTGTTATACAATAATTCTGTTTTCTTTAAAAGAAAAATGATAATTTAAAATCTCAGTTTTAACATCATCATTTCAGTTAGGTCATTTCTATTCTGTTCTAGCGATTTGTTTGTAGATACAATAGTTCAAGTCATCAAGTTAATACAAATCTATATTGCAAATACCTAAGAACAACTAAAATCTCAGGTTTGTGCAGCACAACCATGGATGCTACTGGCAAACTCAGCCTGCACACGGAGCAGAACAAGCACCAAGATGACATGGGGAAAATGTGCCTGACAACTTTCAAGTGGATAAACTCCATTTATCTTTGTTTGCCCTCAGCTACTACACGGGTCACAGTACAAAATGTAATTCCACTGTACACGACAACTTTAAACTCAAAAACCCTTTTGTATTTTTAATTCCTGTAAAATTTAATAGCAGTTGATACATCCCATAGCAATGTGTTGCCATAACCTTATCAGATTCCTTAAAATAAATAGGCTGAATGGGACTGCAGAAAAAAGAAACAACTACAAAATGTAACCAAAACAGAGCAGCAAAGAAATAAGCCAGCACAGAGCCAAGACTAGTGCCCTGTTGCTCTCAGTGACACACCAGGCAATGACAATTTAAATATTGTGTTGCTTAACTATTTTATTCTTCACAAGATAGAGTGTCTCATACCATCACAAATTACTGCAAGGAGGTAGAGGTGTGTTCCCTCAGCGTTCCCGAGGCAGCAGCCCTGCAGCCTCCCTAAGGGCAGTGGAGTCACCAGCACACGGTTCTAGTTCAGGTCGCAGCACCATTGCCGAGGAGCAGCGTCTCACCGTGCAAAGTCATCAAAGCGAGGGCTGGACAGGCAGCCTATCACCTTTCCCTCTCCAATCTGACCAATGATTAATAGTCCTTTCAGAATTACTGCATAACGCAAAATTTTGTATTTAATTATTTATCTGCTTTTGATTCCTAGGAAACAATGGCTTTAAGCCTGTAATAAACTCAAATGAATGACCCAATTAATTTCCAAATGCTTCTGTGGCCAACAGTATTGCAAGAGTCCAAATGGCATGCTGGCATTTTTTTTAAACCTCTCTCCTCCTCCTTGCACTGTTTTCTACTATGAATCTTAAGCACCATTAAAATAAAAATAAAATAGAAGAATAAAGTAAAGCAAAGATTTAAAATAGTGAGTCAAACGTGGCACTTTTTTTCCAGGATGGACTTGAATTTTATCAGTGAGTCTAATCCCTTGGGTTGGAAAATAGGTAATTTTTTTAAGACATAAAGGCAAGACCATCATTGCTCATCACATAAAAGATAACTAATGTATTGTCCCATGTTTAATAAGGGGAAGAGGTGCTGATCTCATCTCTGCACAGTGTTGCTTCTTGTACTTAGCCCTTTGATCCTGTTTTTTCCCTGTGAACTGAAGAAGTGATGAGAGCATCTAACCTTCTCGCAGAGAGCACATTCCTTCAGGTAATAATCACTCAAGTGAACAGATTCGTGGGAATGAGAAGCAGCTGCCTTACTCTGGACGTGCATCTATTCATCTGACTAGTTGCAGTGGCTGCAAACACATCACCACAACCAACAGTCAAAATTCTGAAGTTCTTCCACTATGGCATTAACTTTTAACTAAAAACCACATGTGAAAGGGTTAGCAACAGGAGCAAGCAGTGCAGGGACTGTGGCACACATGGGTAGGAACAAAATAGCTGAAAGGTCATTGTCATTCATTAGAAGTTCCTCATTTAACGGACTTGCAATTCCTTGGCATAAAAGTGAAGTGCAATAGGTAAAATACAGCACTACCTGGATAAGAGGTATCACCATGCAAACTCATAGAGGCTCCAACGCAGCTTAAGGATTCCCAAGAAAGACAAGGAATTTTCCACGCTCCCAAGGCGAAGAGGATACCTGACTGCAATGCTGCAAGATCGTTACACAACGCACAGTGATCTGGGTAGAAGAGTCCATCACTGCCACGTGGACAAGAGTGTGAACCGCACAAGAAAGGGAGCCACGTGCATCCCAAGCGCTAGCGCAGCAGCCGTAGGTAGCTGCTTAGTATAATCGTGATCATCTGTCTACAAACTCCCCTGCAAATGTTAGTGGAAAAAGCATCTGAAAACGCCTGAACTGTCTTGTCCTCCGAGGCAGAATTACTTGCACTGCTGTTTTTCTCTTGTAATAAATGCTAATGAAGAGCGGAGCACACTTCACAGCAGCGCAGACAAGCTAGGGGCCATTGCAGCCAGCCCTGGGTTGCTTTCAGAGCTCCTCACAGGACTTCATGGTTACTCTCATCCTCTGTAAAGTGCCACACCAGAAGAGCACTCAGTATCAGTATTTAGTATTCAATAAACATATATGGCAATTCCTATGGTAAAAACTGCACTCTCATCTGTCAGTACAAAATAACAGGAAAGAACTTGGGAAATACTCCAGTGAAAAGACACCACGTGATCCCTAAGCCTTTCTGGCTTCCAGTTTCCAGAAGCCAAAAAAGCATTGATTCTCCTGAGCAGACCACACAAGAGAATCCCTAAGACCAGAGAAGAGAGCCTCCAAAACCAGCCCCCTCTTCTCTTTTCCTTTCTTTCTCTGCTTCTTCTTTGACAGCAAGGAGTTTGCATTTCAAACCAATATTTCTTAAGTCTATACTGAGTACATAATAAGTATCTGGTATTAGGAAGAATCACCAAAAAAGTTCAGTTGTTCCCAAGATACCTGAAAAAATAAATGCAACATATCTAACTTTGGGTAACAGACTCCAAGGGCTGAAGTTCAAATTCAGAGTTCAGAATTCAGTGCCCCCAGACCATCAAATAGCAGCTGACAATGTTATTTGTTAATTTAGGACAAAAGAAGTTTAGGTAAGCATTGAAACTCAGGGCTTATTGCACAACAGGTATTCCAGACAGCACTAGAGTCAAATTGGTGTAATATCTTTGATTTCCAGATAGGCTCTGACAAGTGAACTGAGCACCTAATTAGCCTAGGTCCCAGTTGTGCTCCCATTAAACTGACTCACTATTCATTTAAATGAAAGCCTGGCTAGCTTGGGAATGGGGAATCTTCTTCCCCCTTTATCTGTCAATCTGCTCGCTGTTCACCCTGGTTGAAGCAGAGCACACACAAACACGAGGTCTTTTACACACAGATTCATTCATACGTTTCCCTTACCATACAAAAGTCTATAAAAGAAAATATAAAAGGGACCTCAAGATTGTTCATTAAACTGTCCTAATAACAGTTTAAATATGAAGAACAAACCATATAACATAGCTATATAGCTATACCCTTCTCTCATCCTGCAACTTAAATACCAAGATCCTAATTCAATGTTTTAATTTTTTATTGAAAAAAAATAAAAACTAACCACCAAATATTTTATTCAAGAAGAGAAGGGATGACTATATTTTCATCAGTAGCTGGGGATCAATATCTTGCTCATGAGAACTCAAGGTAAATTTTCATTTTTATAACCCCGGTGGGGATTTTTATGAGCTCTCATGGCATACTGACAATTTATTATGTAATCCTATATAGTAGGTTTACAAAAAAAAAAAAAAAAAAAGGAAAGGAAAGGAAAAAATAATTTTTGATAGCCTAAATCACTAAGCTCCACCAAGTGGCATAACAGAGAATGTATTACTACAAAGCTTGAAATCTGCTTTAGGGTGGTTTAAAGGGTGGTGCAAGCTCTGCTCAGCCAGCAGTAACGAGGCATCTAGCTGCTTTTGCTTTCTAACTCCTACACTGGAGATGAGCAGGACACTGAGGGAAAGACACCCTGCAATATAACTGTATTTTAAATAATGTTCAGCTCTTGATGCTACAAGTGCAAGCTCACTCAATCATCACACTGGTTATGAGGCTAACTGTGTGAGCGTCACGTCCCTGAGCACAGCTATTTGCAGAATCAGTGCGCCTACGAACAGCAGGGACACAGACCTCAGCTGCTGCACATTTTTAGTCTAGCAATGCCTAAATAGCATCAGGCATGAGAAGACTGGTGTTCCCAGCACAGAATAGGGATGCGCTGCAGATGTGTGGGGGGAGCAAGCACAGCGCCAGGAGGAAAGCAGCAACTCGGTTCGCTGGGCAAAGCCCCTGGCAGCCGAGGCAGCCTGGCTGCGAGCTCAGCCCCGGCCAGGGCATCGCACGACACTGGTCGCATGGAGGGAAACAAGAGAAACTGAGGAAACACCAAAAAAAAAAAGAAAAAAAAAAGAAAAAAGAAAGACACAACCAGGTTAAAGCATGCAAGAGAAAAATATCTAACGCCACCTGGAAGTATGGGGGGTTGGCACTACTAGGACCAGATTTAAATGTTCTGTTCTGCTGGAAAATTGCATAGCTCCACTCTTTTAAAGAGGTTCTTTGCTCAGGAAGTATGCCTTTAATCTTGGCAGAACTATTAGAAACTCAAAAGGTTTGATGTTTTGAAAAGTTTAGCAGCGTGTGTAAAAGGTTTGTATACAGAATTTTTATAAAATGAGGAAACGAAGAATGCCACGAAGCCTACGGGTGAGAACACAATAACCTAAGAGAACTGTATTAACTATCATGATCTCCAAATGTAGCTTACCAATATGCCAAATTTATCTTCAGAGCTGGGCTAACCAACCACTTTCAAAACATGTTTCCATTCTTATTCCATGAAACCTTTTAATCAAATAAAATAGGGCCATCTTCCTTTTTCAATCTTTTATTACTCAAACCAGAATGACTAAAATCTAGCTAAATCCCATAAAATATCTAATAATAGTAACAAATTTTAGTCTTTACCCAAGAAAATCCAAGCTATTTTTCTTCTTCTCGTACTTGTCTAAGTAGTGTCAGGATTGACATTAAAAGAACTTCCCTAGCACAGAGAAAAAGCTATTACTATGCTTCCAAGGTTTAAAGATGAATGCCTTTTAATACAAAAGTTTCCTAGCAACATGTGTTTCTAACCTAGACTGTCTTCCAAAATTGGCACTGCTTTGAGAATTTTATCTACTCCTGTGTTTAAGCTAGTCTTTATGCTAAGCTGTTATCTTTACCTCCACAATATGTGGTATCACAGAACAGCAGTCATCTTTTCCCAGGTTCAGTTTCTCCCCATTTCCCATTTCAGTCTCCTACAGGTATTTTCCCCCTCTTGGCTAGTAATGTTCTTTTCATTTTTCTCCATAATGTGGCAAAAGAGCCTCCTTGCTTCTCATTGATGCTCATTTTGCTTAGACTTAGCAAAGCCCTAACTGGTGCTGGGATCTGTGGCACCATTTCCAAGTGGCCAGCTGGACAAGCAAACCAGAGCATGGCTCACTACAGGTGTTGCTCAGAGACAAGTAAAACAGCAAAAGTTTTATTAACCTAGACTTTTTAAGGGTTGGACAAGCACTAAAGAAAATGCGCATGAGGCTGGCAGAATTTCCTAGAGCACCATTTTCTCTTGTGAACAGTAGAGAAATTTGTCATGACCAGGCTAACTCAGAGAACAAAAGGATATCAGCCTGACATCAGTTTTTCAAACATTAACTACCCCATGACAGAGTTTTTCTTTTTTTTTTTTCTTTTTTTTTTTTTATATATTACACTATGTGACACCACATCTTCATATACTGAAAAGGAAGCACAACAGAAAATATTAGGCCTGGTCACAGAAGCTTGAGGAACATCTGATTTGCTGGTGTTAGCTACAAAGCCTTAAAAAGAGGGAGTGCATCTCAAATCTTGACACCGCTGCCCATAACAACTGGTTATGGTGGATTTCTGAGGCTGAAAATGCAAGTCCAGCTTATTTTGTTTCCAGGGACACAGAAATACAGAATTTGTAAAGGCCAAAAAACTAGGGACACTGAAGGGAAACAAACTTATTCCAAGTGCTTGCACGTGCTACAAGAGGAATATGAGGGCAGTTTGACTTGGGACAACTCTGTGCCAATCCAGACATTTTCAGCAGTTAAGCATAAGCAAAGAAATACTAGGAAATCCTGCAGCTCATTTTGCTTGATTTTGATGCCATTTACCAGCTATGGAAAATACTTAGCCAAAAGGCAGATTGCTATGAGCACCCTGTAGAGCAGCAGGCTAGAGCAATACCTGAGCTCCTTTAGGATCCCATTTCAACTCGCTGTAAAAATGTGCCAGTGAAGTGAAACAGCCAGTCACACAAAAGCCAGGCTTACACAGCTGACTTTGTACATCGTCAGTATTTTTGCAGTACAGTATGCACTTTGATATAGCCCCCAGCAGAATGTCACAGGCCTGGATTACAGATGCTTTAAAGAACATTAGTTTCAGTTTCCTAACTCCTTAGGGCTACAAATTCATCCATTATGTCACAGCATACCTCTTAATTTCTTCATTTCAATAAAAGAGCTGCACTAGCCCCTTGCATTTGATGAACATGTCTATGTTACTTGTGCCAGACCCGTGCATTCCAATGTTTGCTTCGGAATCCATCAGCTGCTGCGGAGAGCACAAAGCTAGAAGTTCATTATGGCTCCTCGGGAGGTTAACCTGGCTTAGGAATTGCCCTAGTGAAGGTATCTGACAGACTGAAAACTCTCCTTGGGTTTATCCGCTAAACAAGTAGTCCCAACATTTTAGGAGCTCCAGGAATAGGGAATATAGTCAACTATTTTGAGAATTCTGGCATGCTACACAAGAAAGGAAATTCATTCCATAGGCTGACAGAGGCACAAAGTCTTCTTTCCTTAGGCATCTGAAACCAAAATTGTTGCTTACAGTGTTCAGATTCATAGAGTTAAATAATTTGGGTAGAGCAGATCTGAGGACTGTTTCTAAGGAAAAAAAATTTTACAAGATGCTTCCAGTTCTGTGTAATGTATTTATCAGAAAGCAAAGTTATGCAGAAGAAATACCAGGCACCAGTTACTTCCATCTATTTCCATAAACTCCATATAAATACAAAGATGCTGTTGCAGAACAGCGCTTGCAGTTATTTTATGCTTTTCCTCTATGGAATACAGGTACTAAGGAACAGAGGTCATATGTTGGCGAGATACTACATCCACTACAGTTAATTGGTTAGATCTAACTGACTCCTATTTAACTTCTCCCACTCCAATGATACAGGACATTTTGAATCATGTTGTTCACAGAATCCAACAGAAGGAAAAGGACTTTCTTTTTCTAAGAGAAAAATCTGCCATTTTCATGCTAGCCTCAAGTGCTTTGATACCAAGATCACGGGCGCTTTATCTAGACTCTATTTCCACATGCAATTTTCACCCAGCAAGAAGCCTTTAGGCTTTAGATTAGATCAGACAACACTACAATTAGAAATGCAGAATGATATAAACCATGTCATTTCTGATTACAGATTTCCCATTACAAGCTTAGAGGTCTTATTTCAGCACCATTTTCCATATTGTTTGTACACAACTCAAAAGCATATCTCTATTCTCATCTTAGTGCTATTTCATGCCCAACAGTCACTTGTTTCATGGTACAGAATACATTAATAATTTTAAACCTTCTGAGGCCATATTTTCAATCCCAAGTGATGATTTCGCTCGTGTGCTACCAATGATCTTTACTAGGTTGCAAATTGTGCACGTGAGCAAAACCAGCTTTCCAGCCAAACACATGTTTTACAAGGCACCTCAATACTTCAGTATGCAACTACACATATACAAACATTAAAGAATGGTTGAAGGTGGCTAAAACCTTTCCCTTGTGGTAGAATGTGTAGAGGAAGGGCTATCTGAGGCCAAAGATCAGTCTGTCACATTTACCTTTGTAGTTGCATTTCCATGTAAGGGCAATTAAGAATATTTTACTAACCCAGGTTACTGTCTTTCAAATATGTTCCCTCATTTAAGGAATGCATTACTGTGATCAGTTACTTATTATTTGTATTGTACCAAGTCCAGTTGCCTAATCAAAACTGAAAAATGAAAATGAAAATAGTATTGAACAAAAGATGATTTGAGCCCAAGAAAACTCAGAGTCTAGATATGGTATGGCTAACTCATGGGACAAGCAGTGCACATTTTTCTCCAGTATTTGGTTATTCTGTATATTTTACTGCTCTTTCTGCACTCTCTGAAGTGAACGCAACCAGCAAAACACACAGCAGCTTCAGCGGGAAGAGAGCTGAGCGCACCATTGCAACGAGGCTCTTGTCATTACAAAGCTTCATGAATGCACCTCGCTCTATGCTGGGCTCACTTCAGCACTCTGCATTTTCATTAATAGTCAGTGAGGTTATTCCTTGCCCTATGGGCTGTGAATAGCAAAAGGAATAAGAATAGGCAGTCAGTCAAATGACAGAATATTAAAAAGGTCATAAGTAGTACACAATGCCAATGTAATTGAATGCATGTATTAGAGGAATTCCAATAATAGCCTCTCAGGTCCAAGAAACTATTACCATGAAAAAAATAGCACAAAATGTTTAATCCACCTAGCAGTGAATTTGAAAATTAGAGCAGTTTAAAATATATTTTTTCCCCAAGATCCTAAATTCTTCTCCCAACATAAGCTAAATCCTGTGAATGATCATCCTTTCAGGAGAGGCCCTAGTGACGTTCCGTTATGTGAGAATAGAGTGGAATCAGGAAAAGACTTTGCTGCTCACTTGGACTCTCCACAATTTGCCATGCAATGTGTTTTCCTAGAAATGCAACATCTAACCTCTGAAAAACTCAGTAAATAATATGCACTCCTCTCAAACATGAAAACATACAAAGGACAGATCTCCACAGCAGTATAGGATCAATACATATTACATGTTAATCTCTGGGTGTAAGTCCAGGGAAGGAGAGGTGGAGGGAGACACATCATTGCCTATTGGACGGTAAATCCATGGCTTCTGAGTCCATTATCTTGGGACAAACCCAGCTGCTGCGTCCCTGATGTGAGGAGCAGAGAGGTGCCTGAGCATGTGAACACCTGTCCCAAGACTGACGCTGGGCTTCCTTCCATCCTCTCTGAGCTGGTCTGCAAGGACTTTGCTTGTGCTATTTCCGCAGGAGGAATGAAGCACTATTATATACCTAGAACATCCACCTAAAACTGTATTTAACCTTTCAGAGCTACTGCCAGAACATCATTAGGCAGAGAGAAATCTGGGTTGCTGCAGGAGAGCAGCGTGAGAAAGCGATAATGCTCCCTGACAGAGCAACCTAACACACGCTGCCAACCCACATCACCTGAAAGCCACCTTTCTAACTGGCAAAGCACACTTACACAGCAGAATTGGACAGGGAAAGTATGTAGCATCCAGCTCTGGCCATCAAAGGTCCCAGTAGCAGATTTTCAAATTACAGAATGGGGGAAAATGCTGCAGGAAACAAAAGCAGGTTTGCATGAGGATTCTTGGTTTTCTTCTGACCTGCCATTTTTTCTTAACAGGCACTTAGGAAACATTATAGCCTGACATTTAAAGTAAGCAGAATAATTAATGCTTTTGCTATTGCTGTTTGGGAGTGGTTTTCCATCATCTTTTACTTTATAAATGATCTGCTTCATTTTCATATGGTACTTAATATTAATTACAACATTACTACTATTATTATTTAAATGCAACTGTAAACTAGAGTATAGTGCAAAAAAACTAAAGACCACATGATATGCTGGAAAAGTAGTGAAAACAGGAGGCCTTCAGGCCACGCATGAGCAGAGCATTTCAGAGAAGCACCGCAATTAATTTTTGGCAGCCTGTGACAACACGGTACAGGGCATTCCTTAGTTCACTACATTACAAGTTTGAACAAGCTTAAAAAATAAAATATTTTGTACAGATTCACTCAGCAGTGTTGTATAGATAAGTTTAGCATACATTTTTTTCCAGAGGTGAATATTTGATCAAAATTTAAATGAAAAACATTTCCACCCACAATAAAACCTTCATTCTTCCCTTTTATGCACTCTCCAGCTACAGTTGGATCTCTCACTATTTCATTTTGGAGGTTAGAAGTGCTCTGTGTAAGGCAGAGTAAAGTGATACCTCAGCAGGGAATTCTGCAAGATCTTTCTTTTAAGCGTTTATATTTTCTAAAATATTATTTCAGTTCTAGCAATAAAGTTCAACTTCAAGAAGTAATTGAAACTATATCTGTATTCAGTACATTGGTCATCCTTGATGTGAACCACAGGGGAATAGAAATATACCTTTATTCTCTTCACCAAACACTGATAGTTGAAGTCAGATCTTCCTGCTGCTTTCCCTGTTTTTACAGCAGGATTAATGTTGTGTCAAATTCTGTTATCAGATAGAGATCCATTTAGATTCCTTACTAAGTAATAGAACCAAAGATTTTTCACATTGAAGATATCAGCTATTTCTGTTTTTATAACTTACATGGCATTTTTAAATATATGACCAATAACTGTTTTTCCTATTGAGTACACCCACGCCTCGAATACAGATTCCTGTATTTTTCAGAGCATAAATATGAAGGTGAAAACTGTATACTTAAATCCACCTAAGGGTCCTGGAATAAATTTTATCCCCCATTTACACTTTTCTTGCAGCTGTGCACCAACACCACTAATACCGCAGAGATCAGAGCGCTGCTCCCGACGGCTCCCTACATCTTGCTCGCTGTTCCCCATGCCTACTAGGCACGTTGCCTGCAGCCTCCCCAGACTGCTTGGGCTGCAGTGGTACATAACCATATGTCTCCGTACAAGATCATTTTGGAGTTATGCACAACATCTGAAATGCTATTTACCAAAAAAACACAGAACAAATAAGAGGTTTCATTCCCAAACACTGTGTCATTGGGCTCTGTGGATCCCCACAACCCCAGGAAAGATGCTGGGAGTGCCAAGGAGAGCACCTGGACCAGCATAACCCAAACTGTTCTACAGTGCCCCTCTAGTGCAGAGAAGAGGGGACCACAGAGAAAGGAGCCCTACCTTGGAATACAAGGGACTGAAAGGAACTCACTTTGCTCTAATATATATCTTCATAAATCCTTTACTAGCATTTTTGCAGGTGGCTTCACAATATCAACCTAATTTTTTATCAGTGAACAAAATGACACCATCTTTGCAGAGCTACCTGTTTAGGAGGACTCTAGGTAACAGGTACTGCTTTCACAGAAGAGAAAGTAAAGCAACAGCAAAGGCCACTAATTTTTGTAAGCACATGGCTGTATTCAATATTTCTTACAACTTCAAAAAACTCTTTTCGCTTTTCTTTTGTCATAACAGCCTGGAAGGAAAGAGTATATTCTCACTTGAATTATGCCCCTCTAGCAAAAATGAATTATAAATAGATGTAGAGCAAGTGTTGCTGAAGTGGAGAGGACTTTAGGCCTGTCTACCACATTTGGTTTCATAATCACACTGCTTTCCAAGATTTAGCTCTCCTCTTTTCCATTCTTCTGACTCAAAAATAAGCCTGTGTTAGATCCTTTCATAACCACCATATGGTGCATAGAGAACCTTGCAGTTCCTCGGGGCAGCTCCAGAATTAAGCAGCAGATTTGTAAGGATGCCGGCTCTGCGACAGTCATGCATACCATCTTCAGCAACTTTCAGAGGCAGATTTGCTTCTCATGCTCATTTACCCAGAATATATACAGTATCCCAAGGAGTTGCTCCTCAGTGCCACTGCCTATCACCTGTCAGATTTGATGTCTTTTGATTTAAAATGTCTGTTCTTACAGAAAAGGTGCCTCAAAGTGCAGGATTTGGCTCCATTCCTCTAAGCATCTTTCTCACATCCTCTCTTATTCGTATTATTTCTGCCTTGCATTTCTCTGTCTCATTTCATACTCACATTCATCAGTGGCCTTTATTTGTAAAATCCTTTTACAAACAGAGCTGACTGTGGTGCTCAGGCAAGGATGCAACACTGATTTCAAATATCACATATCAACATTTGCAGCATTATTTATTCAGCCCTTTATTCACATTCTAATATTTTTATGGCATGACCAGCACCATATCCATTTCTTTTAGCTTCATCCTGACAATGCTTACATGTGCCTCAAATTATCTTTTCCAATGTGGATTATTTTCACCAACCCTGAATTATATCTAGGCTCTATCTAGGTTACTTCAGTTTATCTGAAATCTTTAGGTTTTATTTGGTCTTTCTAAATCTACAAGCATGATATTTATCTTTTAAATTAAAACCTTTTTTTAAAAAAAATAAGAAGTGAAACATTAACTTCTTTCCTTCTCCTCCCCTTTTTAGCATCTTCTTGGCTAAATGACTCTTGTTGCTGACATGAAGATAATAAGCAGCCTGCTAAAAGAATTCAGAATTTAGGAGATTGCTATTGTTGACTGAATGAATATTCCTATTCTTCCAAAGACATTTTAAGTCAGCTGGAGATGAGTGAATTGATGTGAAGAAATTAACAACTAAACTTCTCTAGAAAAAACAGAGACAAAATACACTTTGAACTTCAAATTATTTTTTTTCCCCATTCTTCTGGAACTTATTTGTCCTATTTGCTTTTGATCCACAATGAAAGCAGAAATACTTAAGAGCAATAGCTCAAGGTGATTTCTTGAAACCACTTAAAAGTTAAGGACATGCCCCAGATTGTGGACGTCAGTTTGTTTTACAGGGATTTCTCTCTAACTTATCGCCTCTAGAGTTTGAACAGAGCTTTTTCAAGTATTTGAAAGTTAGGTGTCATTAATAACAACATAACTAAAAAGGAGGCTGCAGTTTCATTAAGAAAAATGGCTAGAACAAACACGGCAGTCTAAAATGAATCTACAGTGGGCCCCTGTGGGGGGTTCAAGCATCTTATCCACAGGGGAAAAATATTGCCCGGGGCAAACTTCCAGCAGAACAACACTAGCACTTTTCTTCCTAAATCACAAAATATTTCAAGACAACCAAGGCCTCAACAGCTATAATAAAAAGGAACATGATAACAACCTCCGTGCATTTGTAAAATCATTTACAATTTCTTAGCATAAAACCACAGAAAGGAAACATGTTATACGACCTTCTGTCAGTCCTGCAATGTGCTTATTCTCCCCTGGCCTACACTTATTACATAAATGCACAGGGAGTCGCCCACTTAAAGCTCGCACTTTAAGTGCACTAAATCACTTGTGGGTTGTTCTTCATCACCATGCAGAATAAGCACAACCAGCAGCTATAGGAAACACAGCAGGGACTTGCAACCTTGCTGGCAAGTATCATCATTTTATAGACAAACATGGGTTGATTCCAGCTGCTTATTCTGGAGGTGAAATTAATGAACACAACAGCAGGCAAGAACAGTTTCAGATATAGAAAACTAAGGAAACAAAAGGCAAAAAACCTAATGTGGAAGAATAAAACCTTGGGTCAGACTTTACACTGGACAGTATTTCTGCTGTCAGTAGAAGCAAACCCTAAGAAGAATGTGAAAATTGTCTGCTACCCCCAAGGGCTTCTATTTTCTGCTAAAGTTGTATAAGACTGTCTACAAACATTTTAGGAGAGCAATAATACAAATAAATAGTGCTCCACTTTTAGCACTATATTACTTTTAGAGGTACTCTACCTTGCATATTCTCACTACAACTTACATTGGCATGCAGCTCTATTTATAATTTTTATTAATTTTCTTCACATCTTAGTTTTACAGTAAAATAGAGATTCTTCTTCCACTGCATTTGCCAGCCCAGTGGAGAGCATAAATGGGCCAGATTCCCAGGGAACAACCTTGGGCATAGATCACAGCTGATGTAGGAAGCAAGTCCTATTTGAGGAAGTTTCTGCAAGCTCTGCTTCCTCTACCCGCACAGACCCTTCCGTGTTTTCTTAACACAAGTTATAAAATAGCCCAATAACATATGTGCAAGTTTGATGAGGTTGCTGTATGTGTGAAATGACATCAGTGCTTAATTTGGTCTACTGCCTTTCCTAGAAGCCGCACTGTTCATACAGAATTTGAGGCGGGCCCAAAAGACTTAATTCAAACACATGATAGAAAATAAATATCTAAATACAAACATTCAAGAAAACAACTTTAATCATTCTGAGTACTTAGTTCAGTTGCTCTTCATCTGAAATAGCACTTTTTTCAAGATCATAACCAATAATATCAAGCCAAGTATTAAGCCACTAACCAATTAATTGCTGATATATTTAACTTTAAGAATATTTCATTTTTATTATTATTTTAACAGCATGTTAGCATACATTAGATGCCAAAGCAAAGTTGTCTTCATTAGGAAATGAGCAAGGATGTCTTGTTGCATTTAGACTAGGCTAAAAGAGAGAGGTTCTGCCTATTTTCATTTCATTATTTCCTACTGAATCCATTTTTAATGACAATGGGAAACACCATTATGGGTTGGAAGGGCTGCTAGCAGTTTCCTCTGAACACTGTGACACTTCCAGGGTACTCCTAGGGATTCAAATAAACACTGCTACATAAAGGTCCTACTGTGCACTTACTACCTGAAAAGTGCTTGAGCAAAAACTCCTTTGGGGGGTTAAAGTGTATGGAAAGACAAGAAGAAAGCAGAGAGTAGTGGGGGGAAAAAAAAAGAAAAAATGTTCTTCCTGCAGGAAGAGCAACTGTTAATTTGCAGTAAAGCTCCTAACAAGCTAGCTACATGAGCAGTTGAATCAGCACTTGCTTCTAGTGACACACTTGAAGGGAGATGCATCTCCTCCCTGGGCAGGATGAGGCAATCTGTGGTTGGTCCCCTGCATGTCTGGTGGGACTTCTTTGCTTTAACTGTCTCCCACTGCACCGCTTTAACCATCAGGAGATCTCCCATGGAACAGAGGAAAACCCCTTCTGCCAACAGCACTGGCTGAGAGGCAGTAATCCGGGACTGCAGAGAGAGCAGGAGAGCAGCACAAAGCTGGGAGAGGCTCTGGGGTGAGTATATTAACACATCAACTATGTTTCCATTGCATCCTGGGCCTAGCAAAGCCTGATGTTGCTCCAGACGCTTCTTAGTTATACCCTTAGTGCCAGCCCATGCTTTGGAGTGAGGTTTTCCCTCTCCGCTAACTCTCTGACCCCGTCAAGACGGTGTGCAGGCTGCAGCTTCACGGTAGAGCATTGCTTGGGATTAACATCAGTTACATCATTTTACTGCTGACAGATTCTTGCTTCCTAAACAAAAAGGGCAGCAAAAATGAAGAGTGTTTTGATAGCGATACTTGTTTGGACTGTGATTAACAGGGCAAAAAATAAAATAAAGGCTGGTCTTTTCCTGAAGCACCATAACTTACCAGAGCTCATCCAAGGCAGTTACAATATATTGAAATAAACCACTACAGTAACAACAAAACATTGGCCATTTCAGAGGTTATTTTTACCATGCAAAATAACATCCTGTCAACTTTAACTGGGTAGGTCACATTAAGAAGGCAAAAAGTCTTAAATGAGGAAAAAATATACAAATATATTCCATTTTAATGCAAAATCAAAGGATCATAGAAGCACGTGACAGATTTGAAAAACTGCAGTAAGTTTTACTAAAAGTCAGAAATCAGATTAACTTTCCTGATTTGGATCAACTCTTTCAAAGTTTTAAAGACAAATTCAAATGAGTAGATGCTGGGGCACTAACCTGACATCTATGTGGACACCTCTGTGCTCTCTATGGGATTTTTCAAGGCTGGTTTCATGAGGACAGTTTATGTTTCTCCTTCCCTGATGCCCCATGCAGGAATCCTTGTCAGTTCTGCAGCTTTCCACTGGGTCTGAGCCAGGCTCAGGTTGTGCATTTTCTGAGATAAAAACAGAAAAAAAAAGTGACGGGGGGGGGGGGTGAATGTAGATCTAGTCAGAGACATGATGCTTAGCAACACACAGACATCTACATTTGTATCACCCATAATGTAAGAAAAAATGACAGCCATATTGGAGTAACAAGGATAAAAAACATGAGAGAGAGGTCATTTAATTCAAAGCAACACTCCAAGGCAGGCTGCTCTAAGCATATAATACTCCTGCAAAGCTACATATTGTTTCAGCCTGTTCTTAAATGACCTCCAGTGGTGGATAATCCACATTTCATAACGTGGGCCGATGGCCAGGGCTGGAGCAGAGGACAAGCCCCTCGCACCAACAACGGTCTTTTCTGCTGGGTTCTGGCAAACACAAAAAGGAAGTGGCTCTGTTTCCTAAATCAGGCTTATTGCTTTGCTTGGTTAGTTTCTGTCAGTGCAGCTTTGAAGATAACCAATAATTTCAGCCCCAGGATGGCATTCTGAGCTATTCTCTGATGAAGGCATAATCACAGGCAACACTATAACGGGTTTTTAAATTGTTTCCCTTAGTCATAGGCTTAAAATAAAAAGTATAAAGAGGCGGAAGAAATAGTACTAGCATTAGACAAATGTAATAGGAATGCTTAGACAGTGTGAAATCCAAGGGAGAACATAATTACAGACCGTGTTTCACTGAAAGTGTGAGTCATTGTAGACTGAAAAAATGCTATAAACTTATACTTTAAGTGCTCAGTTAGAAAAAAAAAAGTTTGAACTAAATGATCTCTAGAGGTCCCTTCCAAACTCAACCATTCTGTAATTCTGTGAAATACCTCTGATTCCTAAATGCAGAAGTACAAATAAAAGACCACATCCTCAAGCAGTGTAACAGAGGCTGCCAATTTAAGGCAGCTGTGAACCTGCTACTCCTGCATCAGCAGAGCACAGAGAATCTTAACAAAATAGACCCACAACCCACAACCTACAAGGGAGATGCATATATTAGACATACGACTTATTTTCAAGTGGTACATGAAACACATCAAGCTGGGCTGACTGTGAACAGCCGCATATCCCAGTAACACTGTGTATGTAGATTGTTAATCTTAGAAAGCAATCAGCGCACGTAGTTTCAATAAAAGTAAATATGGAAAGCCCATTTTAAGCACAGTACCCTTCTCTGCACAAAATAGTAGAAGAAAAACAGCATGGATTAGAATTTTTGCCCCAAATGGCAAACAAGCAAAAAATGACAGTTTGGGAACTGGAGATCAAGGTGGTACTTCCTCTGCCTTAATAACTGTTTGAAAACTCTGCTGCTATCAGCTCTTCTACTCAACTAGTTTATATACCCTCAGTGAGGGAGTAAAACCCCACTGCTGTCTTGGGCTGGGTGTTGCTGCAAGTAACGTGGCAAGTATGAAGCTACACTTGCTTAGCATCATCCTTCCTGAGTTAGAGCTGCTTAGTGCAGCAGATTGCTGTTCACCTACTGACAAGCTCATTCATCATCAAAACTATTAATGTGTCAAGCAAACACATCAAACAAATATGACTCCAAGCAAATGTTTCCTTTGGTAGTTCATAATTTACATAAGATACAAGTCTGCAACAGGAGATTCAACACAAAACTATGAGAGCCAGATAGCTATGGACAATGCTTGTATAAATCCATCACGGACAAGGGACCACGTGGGTGCGTTTGGCCACAGGGCAGTGAGGCAGCAGGGCAGCCAGCTGCAGGGGCAGAGCTGTGAGAGGAGCCTTCTCCCCAGCACAGCCGGGGCACTAGTCAAGTCCCTAATGCCCCTCAAGGAAGGTTTGCGAGACAGGAGAAACCAGCAGCACCCGCAGCATTGTGTCCTCCAGGCAAACCTGCTTGCACAGCCTGGACTCGCTCACAAGCTCCCCCTGGCCCTGTTTTGCCTAGCAGCTGTGTTTTAAGCTAGCTCTACATAAGCACAAATTACTTCTATTTTTTTCTTTTTTTTTGATAAATAAGTGATGATATTAACACTACTTCAAATAACTTTATTTTGTTGCAGAGTATGCTGTTCCCTCCTTAGCTACATGCAAGTAGTGACTGAGACATCATAAGGGTAAATAATATAAATGCTGAGGCCATCTTTATGGAATTGCCTAGAGATGTCTGAATTAATATGACTTATCCTTGGTCAAGCTATTATGCTCAGTTAATTTTGTCCTCAATTAATTATTTTTTTCCATGCAAACACATTTACACCATTTTCATGATTATTGCTATTAAATCTCGACTTAAATGAAGTGCCCCCTTTCCTGCCCACTTACTTGGCTTATCAAGATGTACTGAAGCAAGTAGTGGACTAACCATTTTCAGGTATATGAAACATATGAAGATTCAGCATGTACTAGTATGTCATCTAAATTTCAGATTTTCAGATGTATAAAAAAGGAAAGGTTTGCCACAAAGGCTACCAAAGATTTACCCTCTTCTTACTACTTTGTTGTATAGCTCAGCTAGGATGTGTTTCCAACTCCCAGAGATTAAAATTTTTAAAAAGCTATTCAGATTAAAGTGACAAATTATATTTTATATAATTATATCTTTTCCTTGGCCTGAGGGTTAAAAATCCATGGTTTGAAATTCTGCCTTGAGTACAGGCAACAGGTAACACCAGCTTAGGATTTTGCCATGTTTCTCGCTTGCAGAGAGAAGTAAAACAAATAAAAAAAATGTGAATATCCGGTCACTTAACAGGACTCTATTCCAGGTGGATTTACACAGGCATTCACATATGTCTGTCTATATACACACACACACACACACACAGACCCCCAGGGTACCTACATAGAGATATGTACCGATTACTCTCTCAACTGCTAAAATCTTCCAGCTATCAACAGTAACTCAGAAACAGCAGTCAAATTGCTTAAATTAAGTCCCTGAAGTTTACGCAGGAGCTACTTTTCAAGATTCTGCGTTCACTTTAATAAACGTTACAGAATATGCCTAAAAAGACATGCCTAAAAAGACACTATCATGGTGGTAAAACAACTTCCAGATTTTATGGAAGCTGGTACTTTACTTTGTCCCTCAAGCACCATTATTCCATACTGAGAATGGTTTTATATTACAATGTAATTGCGACTTTAATGTTACTATTGCTGCATTTTGATAATGTGTGTTTATCTATGTAAACCAATGAGCATATTGACTGTTAAAAGCCATCACACATTAATGCTATTCAAGCCAATTTTCTCCATAAAATTTGAGTACTGAAAAACTGATTTCACATGTGTTAACTGCAGTGGGGATTTTTTTTATGCAAAGATACAGATGCAACAGTTAAAACACAATAATCAGCGAGACAAATTAAAGATTTCTTTTAACACTAACATCAAACACCAGCTCAAAAAACAAAGTATGCAAACGCTGTTACCGAAATGCAATTGCTTTCTTAAAATCAAATCTACAGATTCCTCTCTGGAACTTAATTAAATCACTCATTTGTGTTTTTGCCTAGCAACAAGCCTTCTGGTGCTGGATACTCTATGGAGTGAAACCTTTATTACAAAAAAAAAAAAAAAAAAAAAAAAAAAAAAAAAAAAAAAAAAAAAAAAAAAAAATCACATCTTTCCGTCTTGTGTTGGAATTCTTTTGGAGGGGAGCCCAGGATCCTCCCATTTCAAATTTCCCTCTACTTGTTCTGTATATAGTAATGGGTAAGGCAGGTAGGCTGTGGAGCTCTGTGCAGCTGCTGTTAAACAAAAGCTGCATTTTTAGCTTAGACTGTAACACTACAACCAGGTACAGGTAAGTAATAGCTATTTCCAGTTATGTTCAATGATCTCACTCGCATTATTCAGCCTCTACACACACATCACATGACACTTAGCAGAAGCTATTTTTAGGAGTTTTGTATCATTATTCACTTGCATTCAAAACTCCACAGTTTAATACATAACGTGACCGTGTTTTTTGGAAAAACAGTCTTTTAAATGATGACCAATACACCTTACGGCTTTAATTTATTTATAGGAGTGAACAAAAGCTTTGTGATTTGAAAGCAAGAGTCCAACCCTTGCTCTCAAATTGCCTAAGGCCATCATTAAATTTTAACTGACAACCTGAATCTGCCCCAAGAGATATTTCCTCGTCTCTTCCAGGGACCTGCAGGGTCTTATTCCCTGGACCTCACTTGCATTTGCCCAGGGCCTAAAATGGCTCATCAGAGCATTAGGATTTTTGCCAAGCTTAATTCACACCCCAGCTCTGGGATGATGAACTTTGATGAACCCAAACTTTGACTGGTTCTAAGGCCCTAAATCTCAGGAGGGAGAGCTGCTCCTAAGCCTTGCCTTCACTTTAGACCCTGAGGTGGAATATTTCTCCTGTTCCTCCTCTGCCCAGTAGCCTCACTATGCGCCCCCCGCTTCCACTGCATGCTCCCATCTCAGGCTCTAAACAGGTAATGAAAATTTAATTGGAACCAACAATAGCCTAGAAAATTATGATAACAAAGTTGTTTACATTATATATACTGTAAACAAATAGGGAAGATCATAGAGAGCTATAATACTGCTTCAAGCTTGTGTTTATATACTTCCATTATCCATCTAAATATTAAAATTAGCTTCTATTAAATATTGCAGAGAAGATATGATGCATATTGGCTGCAGCATGAGCTCTTCTCACAATAAGCATCTTTTTCAGTAAAAAAAAGTCCTTTTTCATCTAATTGTTTAGACAAAATATCATCACTGATGCTTCTATGAAAAGATTGCTGCTTGCCACATAATAAAATAATTTCTGTGCTTCCACACAGGGCTCTAGCTCAGTCACTATGCACCGTAAGCTTAGATTTGCCACTTTCATTTTAACGCACAGTTCTTTAATCTTAAAAAAGCAGGTATTTGGTAAGGAACAAAAAAATCTGCTCTTCATGGCAAGCGAGCACATGCGCTCACAGAGCCGTGACGGAAACATTTCCGCAGAGCCCACAAGAAGGAACTGAGCACTGAGCACACATGGAGGAACTGGTGAACGGGCTCCGCAGGATTCAGGAGTAGTTAAAACACTAGAGCCAGAGACCAGATCACACAGACAGAGCAGCCGAAATAACAAGAGGCAAAGGGAGGGAGGTGCAGACAGCAAGGGGAGTTCCCTGCTTCATAACTATCATCTTATAAAAATATGATAATTCTGAAATACAACCTTTAACGTGTTTTCTTTCCAAGCAGTCTGTGAAAGTGATGGGATGCATGACACAGGCAGTGTATTTTCCTTCTTGAAGCAGTCTAGTTCTCTCTCCTGCTAGTTTATCCCTATAAAAGGCTACCAGCTGATAAGGGAAACTCACCACTACGGGTGCTCCAACAAATTAAAACTGGGTTACGCTTTGTTAAGTTGTGCATAACCCAGTGCATACGTTTTGGCTCTATCAGGTTGAATTTTCTCAAGTATTACATAATGGTTCTTAATTATGCTTTCACTTAATTTCTTAAATGGAAAACAATACTGGTTACAGTAGGGGACACCAGTGAGGGTTGATAAGCCTTTTGAAAGGGTAAATTTCTATTCTGTATTTCTCACCCCTAGCAGCAATACCTTTAAAAAGGTCCTGAGACTGCCCAGTGTTGCCATAAGCATCCCTTATTCCTACAGGCTACCTTAGAGTTTCTCTTCTAAAATTAACATCAGGTGCCTGGAAACGCAGCACTCGGCAGTATCCAGAGCACAGTTGTGTCATCCCAGCATTAGACTCCTTCCTGTCTCACAGTCACCGATTTTCCCTCATTTGTACCAACCCTGCCAGAGAGAAAAAAATTCATATATCTCCCCATTCTGCCTATTTAGGATTTGGTGGTACTCAAGTAACGAGGAACTAACAACTTCCTTTTCACGATTCATCACACCCATGGGCAGACTTGGTGCGTTGTGGGTGGCCCTCCTGGCCACCAGCTGCCCTGCACAGGGATCCACATGCAGTCCCACACCACAGAGCCCTGGTCCACGACCAGCATTTGAAGTAGCATTCCCAGGAGCCGGAGAGGCTGGCAGCAATGCGAACACCAGACGGCAAACAAGGAAACCTGGATTCTCCTGCTTCCTGGCTCTGAGGAAGCCTTTGTGCAGAGCCGCTTGGCTGTCTCTAAGAACTAGAGCCAACGCAGAATTGCACAGAGAAATCATAGTATCATTATGGTTGGAAAACACCTTCAAGATCATCAAGCCCAACCACAAACACATCACCGCAATACCTGCTAACCTGCCATGAAGCACCCGATCCCAAAGCAGGTGGAGGATTCTGCCCTTGGTCTATCAAAACACGACCTAGCAGCGGGCCTGCTGAGCTTCCTTCTGGAGCTGCTCAATTTGCAAAGTCTTGGAGCTGGCAACTCATCCTCCCCCAATCCCCGCAAGGGTAAGAAGCTACCTAGTTTCATCCAGAGCCTGGGCACCAGAGTGACTTTTCTTTCATAAAGCTGGGGAAGATTCTTTATTCTAAAATAGATCTGGTCAGGTTTAGCATTAAGCTGCTCAGCAAGAGCAGTTCTTGGCTTCTGGCAGAAGCATAGCTATTGATGTTAATCTCCAACTATATGTGGGTTTTAAAAATCACTTTTTTTTTTTCATCTAAATCACATCTATCTATGCCCCACTTAAGCTAACATTTATCTGTTCTGGTTCATTTTCTCCATAGTTCAATATCTCAGTTTGCAATGCTGAACTGATGTTTAACTTTCTCATATGAACAATGTGAACAATAGAGAGATGTTTACAGTGTACATCAGCATATGGCAGAAATTGAAGCAGTACATAAGGTTTTCAAGAGGTGACTCAAGTTTAAAAAGTAAAATGTAAATTAAACATCCTGTTTGGCTAATAACACTAGAAATGAAGTCACATTCCCCACCTTCCTCACATATCTGCTTTTGCTGTAAGTTTTGAGTGAATTACAACAAATTCCCTGTAAGTAAAGATGCTTTCATACCTGGCGGGTATGTAACTGATATAGTCATGCTCTTGACAGGTTCCTCTTTATTTGATGACCCATCAGTGTCTTAGGATATAATAGTCGGGGAATTAAACCATAAGTCAAGGAAGATTATTCACCACCAGTGCAATCATAAAGATTTAATAAGAATATAAAAGTCAGTCAGCAAACACCACAAAAGGAAATACAAGGAAATAACTGCAAGCAGGAGCACCTCACAACATAAAAACAAAGATAGACAGAGCTGGTAAACTATTAGACTATCCCGAGGGCATCAGATAGACCGACACAACTCTTCAGTCAATAAAGGAAATGAAAAGCCAGATGGCGCTGCTTTCGTTAGGCAACAGGTCTCTAAAAACACTCGTCTTACAAATACATTTATTTTTGAAGATAGGATTGTACTTCTCATTCCAAAATAAGAAACCCTTTACTATGAATTTCTGATGGGTTGCCAGGAAAGCACCAGTGGTAAGTCTCTGTTTCTATAGACACCCACTAATAGCATAACTGCAAGGGGGAAAGAGAGGCTCCAGAGATCACGAATGGAATAAAAGGACCTCTGAGTTCAGCTCAAATCACTCAGTACTTAGGCATCATACTTAATAGTTTTAGACCAGTTTAGTCTCTAGGCTGGTGGTTTATCACATTCCCAAGCCTGTCAAGTGAGAACCTTCACTGTCAGTTCTACAGGCAATGCCAAAGACTTAAATCAAGACCAACTACCTATTCAAAATATCCACTCTGGTTGAGCCACAAGCTAGTGGGCAAACTAGGTCGGGCTGAGTGAAATTTAAACAAATTGATCACAAAGGTCCTTTCCAGGCCACAGCAGAAGAAAGATTCAGACTCTTCACAGTGGTGCACTGCAGGAGAAGAAGAGATGACAGGAATAAGTCAAAACAAGAGAGATTCAGACTAGGTAGAAGCCATAACTTTTTCACAATGAGGACAGTCAATTACCAGCTCTGACCTCATAGCTGGTCCTTTGAGCAGGACATTGGACTAGGTGACCTCCTAAGAGTCTTTACAACCAAACCTAACCTACAAACTGAGGAACACATTACTTCCAGAAACTTAAGGAAAAGTCATCTTAACCAGGCATTTGTCTAGTTAGGTTGACAATGAAAACAGCATTGTTATTCAGACTCTAAAGATGTTGTCTTCCTTGTTGCATGTGATAGTTACCCTCAGAGCTCATTCTGCCATATCTGTGTGCACATGTGAATAGAAAAACCTTCTCCCTTTGCATGCAGTGGAACATGGACTCAATTACAGAGCAATCCAAGTGAAAACAAACAGCTTACATCCCCACAGCTTATGTGGTCACACAGTCACAGTCCTGTCACAGGACAAAGAGCTTTAGTTACTTGCGCTGAGTCTTCTAATGCTTCTAATGCTTTTTTTTTTTAAGAGACAATAAAATTAGTAAAATACCAAAGGAACTGGCATGAGCTGGCATGATGTTGGCAATGAAGAGCAGTCTACTTTCTGTTCTTCATTTCTTTCCTTCCTCTCGCCTGCTGCAGGAAAGGTGATTCAGGGCCTCGGGGATTATCAGAGCTCACCACTGCTATAGGAACTGCTCTATCTGGTGGGAGATTCTCTTTTCTCTTTCCTTTCTTCCCCCTTCTCCCCATACATCTTATGAGCTGGGAACTATTTCTAAAAGCAGGAGTCCATAATACAAAAGCACCCTTTGAAAGGCTCTGTTTAGAAACAAAAACCTACATTTCAACAGAGTACCTTGTTATATGAATTACATTATTCTATCATATAATATTTATGAAACAATAGGTGATTTGGGACCTATCATTGAGCATGCATTTGATTAGAAAAAAGTTAAAATGAGCCTTTCAAAAATAAATGTACTTCCTAGAGGTTTCACCCGAGTGTTTTCAAATCATTCTCCAACAACCTAATGTAACAAAAGTTTTCAGAAGTTTCTGTTGGCTAGAATAAAATGACAGCTTAGTTCTGCCCTTTAGATGCAAGTGATTCCTAATCTTTTACCTAGACATAGATTCAGCATCTACAAAGCCAATTAAAAGTAAACAACTCTTCTAAAACATACCACGAGCCATGCTATTTACAGATTTGGCACCGTGCATTTACAGTCATACATGTAAACAAGTGCTTTTCTTAGCTTAGAGAAAACACAAATGTACATCACAGCACATCTTACATTTAAAGGTAGCGTTCAGACCCACCAGAAACTCCTTGACTAACATCGCTACTGCCAGACTTGCAACTTCACATCTCCATCTCACCTCAGCAATACAGTTTTTCACAATTTTGCTCAAACAGAATGTGTTCTCTAATTGTAGAAGAGTGTATAAATACATATGTTGTGATTAAAAATAGATGAAGTGATTTTACTGAGACTTTAAAAATGAGAAATTAATATACAACAACTGAAAAGCTAAGACATTTCAACCTAAAAAGGTAAAAATTATGAAGCCCTTAAGACAAGATAAAAATAGGAGCCTGATTTTCTCTTGTTTAGTCTCTTACATCCAGACACTTGACACTTATTTCCTATTTTAAATAAAAGACTAAAACTGTTTTTCTCAGATAGTGTGGTATTGGTGTTGGGTGAATACTTTCATCTTACAGGCAATGCAGATGCAGCAGCATAAACACAGAGCAAAGCAGTCCTTACAGGAGGGAGTTAATACGATGGGCCAGGCTGAGCGCCCCGCAGGCATCTATGGAGGCAATGCCAGGCTGGCAGTCGCTGCATGATGGTGCCACCACTTTGGTCCCACACAGAACGAGCCCCAGCCCTTGGGGCACCTCCCAAGGACAACGCGTTCTGCCAGGCCCAGCTCCCAGCTGCAGGACAGGCAGCCGAGTGCCGCACTGAACTTCTGCATGAAGCAGCACGGAGTTGTTAAGAAACTTACTTGAGCGCAAAGCTCATTTTGTGTGTGCTGTGAACTCCATGCACTGCAGGGAGATGGGCAAGTGCCTGAAGGATGGAGAGCCAAGGGGCAGCAAGCACTACAGGAGGGCAGAGCTGTCTGTGCAAGGACACCTCCTAGGACAGCATGTGCTCTTTACCGAGAAAATTACACTTTTAAATGAATCAAAAATGAATCAAAGTACTATAAAGCTGAAAGCCTGGGTCAGATCCCTATCACAAACTCCAGACATTCATACTGTACTGCTAATGGATTTGGGGAGATGTTTTTGTATGTTTCTAGGGAGTAGCTTACTCATTTCCTCCTGGCACGAACCCAGTGCTGCTTGAAACCTCCTGTTTCAAGTGTGCATGCGCCAGGCAAGGCAGCACAAGCAAGCCTTTTACTTATCCTTAGGTAAAAGAGTATTTAGAAATCAGTTTCACAGATTATAAAGCCAAAATGGACAACAGTAATCACCTAATCAGATCTTTTGAATAATGAAGGACAGAGATTTCCCTGTGTGATTCTTGTACTATGCCCACAAACACTTCTAAGTGGATAAGCAAAAAGTCTGGTGTCTTTCCAGAACCTTCTGTCAGGAAGTGAAGAATCCATCAACTATCACTTGCCTTGATCATTCCTTCCATAAAAGCTCATAATAATAAAGTCAAAATACTAGGGACACCTTCAAAGCCTTGGTGTTGTTACAAGCATCCACATG
>JAUBNY010000965.1:6150103-6162964 GCA_032275445.1 Crypturellus soui | reverse complement strand
GGAGCCGCCGCGCTCCCGCCCGGCCGCGGGGCCGAACCCCCCGGGAGCCGCCGCCGCGGGCGCGGGCCGGGCTCGAGGGTGGCGCCGCGGCTGCGGGACGAGCGAGAGGGGCCGCTTGGCTGCGGGAGCTGCGCTGAGCGCACGGGCTGCCGCTAGGAACACGCGTCCCACTTACGTCCCCCCCCCCCTTATTGTTTTTTTTTCTTTACATGGAATTCAAAAAAAAAAAAAAAAGTTAAAAGTCAGATATTGGGAAAATGGAATTGCGAGATGCACCAAACCCAAATAGATTTAAAAAAAATCTTCTAAGGTTCTTCCAGCCGCTAAAATGAGTGGCAGCTTCTCTCAGGAGAGTCCCGGCTCTACTGCTGCCGGACACACGGCGCTTTCCCAGGAGCTCGTGTGTGCGCCAGGGAGGCCGTGGAAAAAGTGAGGGCTTAAAGACCCCTATTTCTGCCTCTACATCCAGATCTCACTTTAAAAATAGCACTTGACAACATTACTAGAAAAGAACAGCATCTTTGAAAATCCTGCAGCTTATGAATTAGGCCCTAGGCTCCAGCAATGCCAAATACTCATAAATCTAACTGGAGCTAACAGGAATTACAGTTCCCACAGTCAAATCCATCAAGTTTGACATTACGGGCAGTCATCTGTGCAACTGGACACAGGTCCTGAAGACAGATAAGCACATCCATGATTCTTCCCTTTTATCACTGCTAGTGCAACTACTGCACAATTAAACTTGAACACAACTGCGGCAAGTCAAGCCTTTTCTTCGTACCTGCATTCACAGAAGGAAAACCAGAAGCAAAATTTGGATCCTGCTCATTTGTTGCCACACACAATTTTTCCTTGTTGTGGAAAGCAAAGTATTGCCACAGCCCCAGATTCCTTTAGCACAACTCCTACAGCTTGTTTAAACTCCAGTTCTATTCCAAGGGGGCTTTGCCTGGGGAAGGTGCTGTCATTCCCTCCAAAAGAAGGCTCCAGGACTTCACTTTTAAAGACCCCTCCTCTCCCGCTGCAGCCATGCTCTGGATGTGGTGATAAATCCCATCACTGTAGTGGGAACCAGCAGCAGAGCAGGGCATGAAGAGGGGAGCGGAGAGCACCTCTGCCGCACTGAAGCCCGATTTCCCCGTGACGGCCCCCGTCCAGCCCTCAGCACCCACCAGCACTGCTCATCGCCCTTGAGTGGGACCTGCTCAACTGCGGATTTCCCTGAGCCCGGCTAAGGCGCCGGCTCTGCTCTAATCCCCACGCTCAGGGCTGGCTCCAGGAGGGCCAAGGGCACGAGGCTGCGCAGGCAGCACCAACCACCTCCTTGCCACGTGCTCGGGCTGCCAGCGGGATGCGCAAATAATCCCGCGATCTGGGCGCCCTGGAGCTCTGCGCTCTCCGCGCACTGAACTGCTCATCCCGCGGCCACACAAGCACCGGAGCAGCAGGGGGACAGGCAGCCCAGACACAGCCCTGGCCCCTCTCACAGACCGCAGCAGACTCGAGGCCCCACACCCTTGCAAGAGCCCAGCACCTCCGTACCCAGCCCCGAAAGAGGAACCACATAAAAGAGCTCCAAAAGCGGAACCAGATAAAAGGCCTGTTAAAAAACAGCCCCTGGGGAAGAGCCGAGCGCGCTCCCTCTGAGCCAGCAGCGCAGAGACTGTGTGTGGGCACCTGCCTGGGGACGCAGAACCCACGTGTCCCCGAGGGCCTGGGAAAGGCCCAGAGGCAGCCGGCAGGACCCAGCGGCGGAGGGAGAAGGTTATTAGCGGCCACTAAGATTCCCTCGAAATTCTGAATTTGTGCCCAAATGAGGAAAGTAGACAATCTGGCAGATTAAACAAAAACAACAAAAGAAGACGGCCAAAGAGTGGAAGGATAATTTGCAAAAAGCATCAAAATGAGCAGTAAATTTTTCTGCAGAGACCCACAAGCAGGCAGCCTGCCAGAAGGGTCATCGATCAGGCTATGAAAGAAGCACTCAGAGATGAGCGGGTCATTGCAGAAAGGCTAAAGTAATTCCTTGCTTACCTTGGAAGAAAACAGGGAGGGAAGCCAGAACCCCTCTTTGAGGTGACTCATCTGTCCCTGATCCTAGGGCCGGTAGATGATATTATGAAACCCATACGCAAAGGCCAATAACAAGTTGCTGAGATTAGGTGATATTCAGCAAGAGTTCAAAAGAAATTCAAGATGCAATAACCTAATTAATTTTTAATCCTGGTGCATAAACGCTCACTTAAAATCTCTCCAATTTCCCAAAGTCTGAAATAGAGAAAATGCAACACCAGCTTTTTAAAAGGATTTATTTCAGGTGAGACCTCAGCAACTATTGGTCAGTAGGTCTGTTATCTGTACCAGCCACAACAGAGAACATTTTTTGCCAATAAAATCAATGAATATATTAAAACATTTAATATATGGGGAAAGAGTCAACATGACTTTTACGACTGGAAGAAAGTTACATCTCACAGATTCCCCAGAGATATTTAAAGGAGTCAGTAGACAAGAACATAAGGAAAAAAATGGCTTTTGACAAAATCTCTTCCCAAAAGCGCTAAAGCAGCTCTGGCATAAGAGGGAAGGACCTTGCTCCGATAAAGAAGTGATTAAAAAGTAGGAAAGAGAGGGCTGGGGATCAGTGCTGGGACCCCCAGGTACTTACAAACCATCAGGAGAGGCGATGCGAAGAGAGAAGCTGTTGGGGAAGATTCAGGCTGCTCCGGCTGACAGAGCCACCTCGGAGGAAGGGCAAAAGGACCCCCCGAGTCCCACTGAGTGGGTGTTAAAACGGAGCTGAAATTCAGAGAAGGTCACTGGAAAAGGGGCAAAACCACAAGCAATCACACAAAAATGATGGGCGCGGGGCCGAGGTCCTGCTCTTGGACTAGATCCTGGCGTTCTCTGCAGCGTGCTGTGAGATACCCACTCCGTGCTCTCAGCAGGGTCACAGAAGAAACTTGTGTCCCCTAAAGCAACGCTTGGTTTCCCATGGGTCTAGTAACACTGCACTTTTCCCAAGAGACAGAGCCAAACTTCAGTGGGGAAAAAATACAGCAACATGCAACCAAGTATATCCCATCAGAGCAGAGCCTGGAAATGTGAAGCTAATAAAAAGAGGGAACATTTTTGTCTCCTTTGTAAGAGAAACGAACAATAAATGCAGCACGACAGGCCAAGTGGCGCCACCGTACACACAGTTTTGCCAGTAGCCTGAAAAAACAAACATTCTGCGAACAAGCACTCATGTCTTCAGTGCGAGATAAAACACAGAAGTCTCCCCCGGTGCTGCTCGGGGCGCAGCGGCGCAGTTGCAGGTGAGCAGACAAGGCCCTGCAAATTCATGGCTGATTTGGGATATGGGGCCTGCGGGAAGTTGGCATGCGTCACACTTTCCTTCCTAGCTTAATTTCTTAGAATTATAATAGAAAACAAATAATAATAATTCTATATCTCCAATTAAAATAGTTTTGCTGCTTCTAGGAACGAGAAAACCAAGCGAATGGTGAAAGCAGGCACATGCCGACGTCTCCAACGCGCAGGCTGCGCAGGACAGCTGGGGCTGGCAGCGCTGGGCACTGCTGCAGATGCCAGAGGATGCTGCAAACCAGCCTCGTCTCCCTCAGGCTCCCTGTCCTCGCGTGCCCCGCCGGAGCCCAGCGCTCCTCTCCTTTCGCTTTGCTGCGTCATCCTGGCATCTTCTCCAGCATCATCACTTCCAGCACCCTCACCTGCCCCCGGAGTGGGACGGGCTTCCCGCTGCCTCTCCACTCTGTCCCCTTTGCAGCCTGAGGCCGGACTGTGCCTTCTCCTCCTGGATTTCAGCAAGGGACTCCAGGCATTTGCCAGCAAAGGGCCCCAAACCTGCGGCTGCTCCCCGGCCAGCGGTGCCTGTGGAGGGGCACAAGGAGGGACGAGGCCCAAGAGGGAAATGCAAATACACAGAGGAAAGGAAAATAAAGAATAATAGGAGGCACTGGGAAAGAAGAAACAGAAAGCAAGTGGATTTTTAAAAAAATAAATAAGGTGGAGGGAAGTTGTTGGGTTTTTAGGCTTCTATCAGGGCACAGAAGTCAGAATAATCCAAGGAAAGGCATCTGCCAGCAGGTTGCGGTGGGTGAGATGATATCTCGACAAGGGACAAGAAAAAGCCCTAGAGGCTTGAAACAAGTGGGTTTTATCTGCTGCGAGCTCATGGCAGAGCTAAACCGCAAAACTACAAGTGCATTGCCCAGAAAACAGATAAAAGAAAGCAAGGCCTGGAGAGAGTCAGCAGAGCTAGTCTCGGACAGAAATGGCCACATTTCAGGATCTCCTGTACTCATCTCCTTGGAAGATGAAAACTTAGAAATAAAATAAATGAATAAATAAAGCTAAATTAAAGTAAGGTCTGGGACCCTTACCATGAACTGCTCCCAAATCCAGGATATTCAGATATCAGGGTGCCATTTGCACTGAGACACACTTGCTCTACCAAATAAGATTTTTTTTTTTCAGCTTACGGTGAAGATTGAGAGTCCCTAAAAACCAGGACCAGCTTTTAAAGGCGAGTTGGTGTGAGGTGAGAGGCACTGAGCAGAGGGATTGCACAGAAGAGCAGACCCGCGAGGAAGCAGCGGGATGTTGCTCTCCACGGCAGACCTAGGGCTTTGCACAGCAGATCTGCAGCGGGAATCAGAGCGCTGCAGCTTTGCGCTCAAACGCGGCCCTCAGCACGTGGCTTTATCAGCTGGTAACAGACTCCACGTGAGAGAGGGAAGGGGACCCCTTCTCTCCTCATGGGCCTTCAGAAAGACAAGAAATCGGAGTGACCTTGCTCAATGATGCCTCTCTCCATACTCGGTCGGGTTTGTGCATTTCCAAACCCATATCACGAGGGTACTTGTTCCTCAGACAAAGACACTCTGAGTAGATGTCAAGAGTTTAAGACTGGAAAGTTTGGGACACAACATGGTAATGCAGCAGGATATTGCACAACAACAGGATATGCCATAGTGTTTATATAGGCCCATATTGGTACCCAGTCACAGCGAGGTGGCTGGGGTTTGCCATGGGTACACAAACAGACCGAAGGCTCAGGGGATGCTTTTTAAAGTACCCCCAAGAAGTGCAAAAGTCCTCCCATTTAATATTAGTGACAAAACATTAATGTCAGCAAAAGCTCCCAGTTGCAATTGAGCCTATACCATGCAGGTCATTTTTCACTAAGAGGAATTTGAATCAAAGACATCAAATGTATTCTTGAAAGAACCTATTTTGCTTAAACTGAAAACAAAGGCACATTTTATGCCTTCTTTTTTTTTCTCTTGAGGACAAAAAGGTATCCAAGACAGACAACAATATCCTCCTGAAAGTTCAAATTTGTATCAGCAAGAACAGGCGCAGCAGTCATCACCTTGGCAAAGACTCATTAGAGGAGTTAAGTCCTCCCACAGGACTTGCCAATCTGATTTCACAGACAAGGAAAGTAATTATTAGGATACTTATGCTAATTTTATTTTCCCACCACAAACTAGCCCCTGGAGTTACAGTCATCCACAACTCATTGTGTGATCTGGCAGCCCTCCAAGCCCTGCTGCCTTACCTCCGTAATTAATAATTTTATTTCTTTGTATCCGCTTGGTCTTTGTGTCATGATTCCCCGTGAAACCTCAGATGCTTATTTTTAATGAGTACAGCAATGAAGCAAATATATTCCTGACACAAGTTGTGAAGAGATACATCAGCAACTTCTGAAAGTGCTGCTGGCTAGAATAAGTCAAGTGGATCTCCTTTCTCTCTGTTTATTACTTCGTATAAAATACACTTGCACTTTATACAGGCTATTTTATATAGAGAATTTTCTGCAATAACTGTGTGTTAGAACTTGCAATATAATAGTGCAACCAGAAGAAGTATAGCTTAAATATTGGGCATGAAGTGAAAACTTACTCTATTATTGAAGTGCATTGTTGTGAGAATTATGCATGTATTAAATTATTTTAACAAGGGCTATTAACTGAGATAGGCTTGAGCCTACTTTAACAGAGAAATATTGTACCTCTAACAAAAAAAAAAAACCAAGACCAACAACATTTCTGATGCAAGTCTGCCAGCTGTGCAGTTTACACAAAAAATATTTCCTTCCCAAGTCCTACCACCACAGTGGCATTCTTCAGCTCAGGAAGGATTGCTGTGCATTGGCTACAGCCCACCAGTAGCTCCATGCTCACATGTACGGGCAGACACAGCAACACAAGGCAGGAACTGTTCCTTGGACATAAGTAAATCGAGCAGCCCATCCCATCTCTCAGGAGATAGGCCAGCATGCATTAGCCCTTGCAAATCTTACATTGGACTTAAGCTCTTTTTTGGAAAAAATCAAGCTGTTTAAGGTCATGCACCCCAAAGAACAGGAAAACATAAGGCATTAAAACACAAGATGCAAAAGCAGTCTTTGGAAAAATTGACTGCAGCCTCAAGGAGGATACTCTTGAGCTTTAAATAGAGTAATATTAGACTCACCTTTTTCCAGTTTCATCTTCTTGGTTGCAGTCATACACCAGAAACCCACAGGGCTTCAGGGAATTTCCAAACTGAAGAACTGAGAGGAGGGCATCACATGAGAGAGGAAGGAGTGAACAGAATGAGATAATACATGAAAGCAAGTTAATAAGAAACAAATAAAAGAATGAAAACTCAGCTTGTCTCTAAGGGTTTCCCCAAAAGGCAGGACACCTTGTGAACTGGTCAGTCAGCAAGAATGAACAGCCCGTGCTGGGCATTTCTCAAACCTCTGAAGCGGCTGTTGTGCAAAGGACAGAAAAACATGCTGCTGGGCGAAGGACAGAACTGGGAGGAATGAGAGAAGTTAAATTTCAGACAACCCCAGGAACAAAGAAAATCAACGCCAAGGCACCAGTTACTCCGTTGAGCACTAACTACACAGAAAGCGGGAGCAACCAAGCACAGAGTGCCTAACGCTGCCCCAGTCCATGGGCTGTAGGATCCCCTTGCCACAAACACGGAGTAAAGGAGGAATAATGATGTGAAACTGGGCACGGATTCCCATTTCCTGATCTAGCCTAGGGCTCAGGCCAGCCACACTCTGTTATCACGGTCAGTGCCAGCTGGAGCTTCGCAAAGTACACAGGCAGATATAACAATACTGTGTTGAATTCAAACAGTACCGAGTCAGTCAGCTGTAGCTATGCTCCTGTTCACGAAGATTGCGACAGACCACCAAGCTTCATGAAAATGGTTGTAAATATTTGCAATGTTTTGAAGTTGTACAGAAGTTTCTCAGTAAAAATTGTAATCCAGAATATGTCATTCACTGTTTTCTAATGGTCACAACTGCTTAACTGGCAAAAGAAAACCTCAAACCCCCTGGTATCTGATAGTCTGGCCAGTAGTATTAAATACTAAAATGTGGGTGAAAAAAATGAGAAAAACAGGGAGAGAGAGAAACACTGTTAGGTATAAATTGTGGTCTGTAATACAAGTGATTAATATCAGTGTTAATGAGATTGCAGGGAGGCTTTACTCTGTGACATAGAGCAATTACACGAGACTTTTCTAAGCTCAGTCAAGTCGCTCTGTGGAAGGCAGAATACATCACTTTAAGGTTGTTTGTTTGGAGTCTTTAATATCCAGTACTAAGCAAAAAAGCAATATGACTGTGTTATATCTTTGGAGTCTGTGTTCACAGCTGAATGGCTGCGTCCTAAAACTATCATGAATTGGACACACTCCAGGCTATCCAGGCAAAATGACAAACTTTCCATTTAAAAACTCGGTACAGCTGAACTGGTACATTCATCTTTCTTCCTTTCTGCAGACGTGTGAATGACAAAGCTGAAGTTGCATCCTGAAATGCTAGGCTCATTAAAGGACTCACCACACGAGGATGCAGAAGCCCCATGGGTGCTCATTCTTTCCTGCAAATTAAACACTTGGGTTCGCACTGGTGCTGGCTCTCCTGGACCAGGACTCTAGCCCATGAGTAACGTGCTCTCAAGCAGTAAGCCAGCATATTTATAAATAATCAAGCTTACCAAATCAAAACTGTAACACTCCAAATTAACAGAGATTGAGAACTCAGACTAAAAAGATGCAGTCTGAAATTAATGATGCCAAGATCACAAAACTCCAGGAATCTCAAACTTATCCTCCCATTTCAACATGTGTTAAGCTGCTTTCTAGAGCGGGTTACGTTGTCCCAGGTACTTCCCTGTGCGCATTGCTGTACCGTAGGGTCCCGCCACAGCATCATCCACACCGACCACGTCGTGCTGTTTGCTCTCAGCATGGACGACAGGTAGTTTGTATGCCAAGATATTCTTTAGCCAGCAAAATATACAGTACCTAAGGCTACCATATGTTAGCTCCTCAGGTGTTGGCTCAAAATAAATAGGAAGGAAAAGAGCTACTGAGTGGCACAGTGGTGTCACCTCAGGCTGAATTATGACCACAGACTGAGATCTCTATCTCCTAAATTAACTTATATTTAAAACAACTGCATAAATGGAAGTAAGTATAATCTGAAAAGAACTGGCAGAAGTTGCTTGTCAGACTTGTTGCTGCCATTGAAGTTAGAAAGTTAAAACTGAAAAAAATAATTAGAGGCATATCTAAGATTCCTTGAGTAGAATTCTAGACACAGTGGAAGTCAACAATGCTTCATTTCTTTGAATTAGCTTTCCAATTTAGGAAAATAAAAGCTAGAAATTTACAGAGTAATAAAAGTAAAACATAACCTAAAAATAGAATACATTTACCCTACAAGTAACTAAGGAAATGGAACATTTCACAGAATGAGAAAGTTCCCAGAAGAGGTTCAGTGCATCTCTCCTCCCTGTGCTATAACAGTGATCGAAGAAACCTCTCTTCATCTATCCTTTGGGCCAATATTTCTTCTTTTGTTACATCCCTTCTACAACCAACCTCTGAGAGCTCTCTCCGCTGTGGCATAAGGAAGCTTCAGCCACCTCCATTTCCCCAATGTGTCGCAGCTGGGTTTGGTGCAGGAGCAGCAAGGAAGCTGCGTTCCTGGCTGCTCTAAATCAGAAGTCAAAGACGTCTCCTGTTGGCTTAATAGAGCTAAAATAAGATATTGAGGGGCCTGCCGGTACAGCCAAGGAAGCACAAGCACCCCTCGTGTATGGCATCCTATAATTTTCCTTCAAGACAGGAAAGAAACAGAGGCTTTGCTCATGGTGCTAGACTGTAAAACTGGGCCAGAAATCACATTTTTTTTTTCTATAAAGCAAAACCAGAGTTCTTATCAGCAAAGCCTCTATCTACCAGGAGGCTTAATTCATATCCATAACCTAAACAGACATAGTTTATTTCTGTAATTTTAGCATTTTTATCAGTGACATAAATATTTACTCCTATGTATGTGAATACCAAAATTAGAAATAAAGGAAAGTTAATGTTACAGATATACACCTATGCATATGAATACACCTTCACATATCTTTATCTTGTACAAAACCTCCCATCCAGATTAAGTTGAAAAATATGTTGTCAGTCTATGCTGGAGAACAGCCTAAAAGCAGATTTTCCCTCACTCTTGGCCTGAAGGTGCTATAAGGTGCTCTAATACACTTGTAATAAACTGGGGAGAACTAGGAGATGATTTCACTTTTTGTTAAAAAAGAATTAAAAAAGGGAATACAAAATGGATATTTTCTGAGAAGTGCTCTCCATTTTAACTACTTCCCTACACTAATGCAGACAGAGGACAAATACATTAAAGCTCCGGGGGAGCGTTCTGCATGTGGAGCTGTTTCTTGGAGCCCCAGGTAGGGCAGGTAGCACATCTGGAGCAGGCACAGACCAAAGAGGGTGTTTAGAGTCATTTTTCCTGCTCTCCAGAGGAGACAGGACTGCAGGCCCTCTGTACACCAATGCAGCGCTTGTTTACTGTATTTGCTTGAAAAATTAAAAGAAGCGGGAATTAAAGGAGCCTCCCTGTGATATTGCTTTGGAGTGCTTTTTGCAAAGAATTCCCTGGGGACAGTGCTGCCAAGCACTGCGTTCAGCACGGATACGGATGCAGTCCTGCAGGAAGTCTTCCCTGCAAAGCCCCAAAAAGCTCCTGAAAAGGAGGAGTGCAATTTCTGTCCTCTCCCTCAAGCCCGAGAGCATCTTCCCGCCAGTTTAGTCAAACTATAAATAAAAGTGTCCCGTCGCTGTCTTTTCTGCTCCATCCCCACTGTCCTCCTTGGCTCTTCTTTGTCCCTGGTTAAGGTGAAGAGAGGCAGCAAGGGGGCCCTATGGGCACAGGGCAGCGTGAGCAGTGATGCTGGGGCTGTTGATGCCCTTCTGCATCACCTTGTGATAGACCTGGGCACTGGGCACATCTCCAGGTCCTGATGGGCTGCAGCAAGTGGCTCAACTATCAGTAGGAGGGGGCACAAACTCTGCTCTCACATCAGCATCCTGAGTATTAGGGAGGAAGGCTGAGGCGAGGCCTCACCCGTTGTGCAGGGCTCACGGTGCGCGATGCTCTCAGACTCGTGGGAGCAGATAGCGACTCCCTTGTGGAGCACAGTCTGCACCAAACGCGAACGATAAGGAGACGAGGGGAAGCCAGAGCATCCAGCAGGGCACCAGCTTGTATCTCAAGTGAGCGCCGCTCGGGAGAGCTTTCCTTTTCTTTATGCAACCACAGTGTGCACAAATGCACCAGGGTGACTTATGTTTTCAAGTGCTCCAAACTCCATTTTTTTTTTTGTAGAAGATGAGTGCTTTTCTTGAAACACCTCTGACTCAGGCAGAAGCTGCTGTCTATCCTGCGGAAGTCGAGTTACACTCAGAGCTGCAAAGAGCACGATCACTTGGTAAAAGATGAGTCAAGTGGAGCTAGAGACTCTCTCCAGGCATTTCTTATGCTGCTGGTCCTTAAACACCATTAAACACCACCTTAAATACCATCAGGGAAATGGCAGAGCCAAAGACTAATGTGACTCCTCTGTCCCCTCCTGCTTTCTCCCTTGCCATCTCGTCTGGGCAGAACATAAACCCTCCAGGCAAAGACTCTTTGTTCCCACACAGCAGGGAACACAATGGGATCCTGACGCCAGTTTATGCCTACGGATATTTCCCTCATATATTTGCACTGCACCGCATATGTCAGCTTGGGGGATTGTTGACTTTTGTGTTTGTTTTTAACGTGGGAATTCAGAAAACAGCCCATGTAAAACAAAGAACCACCTCATAATGTGGCAGCTCTGGAGTTTCAAAGACCAGACAACATCCATACCACAGAGAAAATACTTCACTGAAGTGAAGGTCTTTCAGGGTAACTTTCAAAATGCCTCTGCTGGGTCCCACAGAACCACTCAGGAGTTGCTATATGGTCTAAATATTAAAGTTTTATATTTAACTTGAGATGAAAGCTGTATTTCAGGTCATCTGAAGAAGTTAGAAATCAAAGACTTGCTCCATAGCAGGGTTTATAGGAATGAGGACTAAGAAGCTTCTGAATTCCCCTGAAGTCCATACCAATACATAATACTTCCTCTAACTCGGTACTATCCATAAAACCCATATAAAACAAACAGAAATGAGTTATCCATTCCTTATTCTCTTCTAATTTGTTACTGGATGCAATTCCAACATTCACTTTTAAACAACTCAAAGAATTTATTGAAAACAATTTTTCTTTTGCTTGGTTTTAAGCCTCTTGAGCTCTTGCTGTAAGTCACTTTCTCACACCGGTAATAGTCTGATCCTTAGGGGTATTTAACATAGATCAAATGACCAGGATAATAGTTCAGGACACGAGAGCAGTCAGGTTTGCCTTTTTGGTTTTATAAAGTCTTCCCTCTTTAGCCAAGGGCAAGAATTTTGGCTTAGCTCTATGAAGTTTTATTTAGAGGCCTTGCTCTTTTTTAAGCATCTATTTCTTATCATAGTACAGAAGAAGCTACACATCTAAACATCTCTTAAAAATGTGATTAGGCATTTGAGCTTTGCATCTCTACAGTTATAAAACAAGGACAGAGAGGAAAAATATCTACCGGATATTCAGAATGTATTCAGGCAGGAAGAGAGCAGCAGTGCCAAAAAATGAAACCTTCCAAGTTAAAGCAGTGCTCCACAAGTTAAACAAAAACAAAGACAAAAGCAAATTTTACCCAAACACCCCTTTCCTGTTCAGCTTCCAGCACTATATTCATTCCACCACACATTTATCTTTTCTCAGATCTTGTCTATCACAACCACCACAGAAAGGGTATCAAGTAGGGTACTTCACCAAGGCATCTCCTCGTGCAGGGACATGGAGAAAACGAAGATAAACCAATCAAAGGGATGAAGTCCACGTGCGCGAGCTGCAGCCTGCTGCACTCCCAAGCGGCTCCACGCTCTCTCGAGTCGTATCCCTGCATCTCAACCCCCCTCTCAGAAGGATTAAAGTGGATTAACAACTGGCAGACTGGCAGGCTTCAAAATGTAACTGCGACCCAGGAGTCATTAGCAGCGAGTCAGAATTCCAGACACATTCCCGTTCAGGACCCGGAACCAGTTAGTGCTTTTACCGATGACTTGAAATAAAATATAAAATCATCGTGAATTGCATGTGCTGATGGCAAGACGACAGAGGACGCCAGGTAACGGTTGCAGAGGATGCAGCTCCCGCGGAAGGGCTGCCCGTGCGATGCCACCGGGTACCGTGGCGGGGGTGACCGACCCCGCTCACTGGCACCGGGAAGCCGAGCAGCGCCGGGAGGCGGCTGCTGCGCCACGCCGCAGTATTCATGGTCCCTTTTTCTAGGTCTCATTTCTGTGGGCTTCGAGTACCACTTGGGAAGAATTAACGTCAGAGTTCATACATCTCCACAGCTCAAATTGAAAATATCTTTT
>JAUBNY010000965.1:6130044-6144059 GCA_032275445.1 Crypturellus soui | reverse complement strand
CTTCTCTGAAAGGACTCCAGTGCTTAACTCAGCAAAGCACCATCTTCCTCTTTTCTATTTCTATTTAGGAAGATTTTTTGTTGTTGTTTTTAAAAGCCTTCCTCTTGCTGTCACCACACGTGGCCCCTATTTCAACAGCAGCAGCAAGGGATAGGCACGAAGAAAGCAGGTGGGGAACCAAAGGGAGAGAACGGGTGAGCTCAGCCAGCTTTGGGGCGGCACAGGGAGCACCGGTCCCTCAAGCTGGGCCCTGGGCACATGAATCCCAGGACCAGCTGCCCAACATACTGATACCGCATTTAGGCAGGTGTTTTCATGGTGCACACGCACTTTTTTCACTACACACTCAGGTTCTGGGCTAACTCCTTCCATGTGAACTGCACTCGTCCAGTATCAGTCCTTACTTCAGCTCCAGTCTCTCAGGTGCGGCCTAAGGATCAGGCTGCAGATTTCAGCTGTTCCCTAATCCACAACTCTCATGCCATGGCTGGAATGCTTCTTACCTCACTGCTCCTCTCCACGACTGCTGAGAGACCACCCTGTGGGTTCTACCTAGTTGTAAGCCTTGTAAAATGTGGGCAATGAGTTTATTTCTCTACCATGTGATTTTCTACACAAAAGTTTTCTGTTGTGATTCAGCTCCTCACTTATTCCCTTTCCACACTCACTGGCTTCAAAATTATTTATTGATATTAAAAAAAAATAAATAAAACAGCAAAAAAATCTTCTAACTTTCTGAAAACTCTATGTATCATTTCCTTTATGGACAGATGAAATGCACTGTTCAACCTACGAACAACTTGATGGCACTCGAATTCCCAGGACACCAACCTATCTACAGCTGCCTGTGCAAATGTACCCATGCTCTCAGATTTGTTCAAAGCACCCAGACTACCACAGGCAACTTCAAAGTGCTGAAAATCACGATTTCCTGAGATCGCCTTAGAGCTTCTGTAAAATCTGAGCCAACACTGGGCTTTTTATCAAAGCAAAAATGTGCTGCCCAAAGTGGAGTGTGAAATTAATAATGCATGCATGAGGCCAACGCACAATGTTTAATTATTCTTACTCAAGCTCCAAGTCAGCTGCTCGCCGCTCTCCCCAGTTCGGTTTCACACTGAACATTGCCATCTTCAACCTGGAATCTGCCTGCATCTTCTTCAGCGCTGGAAGTGAGACCCATCATGCTTTCCCGTTTAGCTCTTCTTGCAAGTTCTGTACCACTATGGCCCAGTCTGGCATAGAGCAAATGGCAACTTCTCATAACACGCCATAAAAGTCTTCTGACAGATCCTTGCCTATTTAAGATGCTGGGTTAACGGTTATTCCTTTTCAGAAATAGGCACTAACTGCAGATCGCGTGCGACATTTCTTCTACCTGAATAGTGAATTGAAAAAACTCTCATGTCTGGATAGCATCTTCCTGAAATATGGGAAAGCTGTTTAAGTTTGCAAGGGAGAAGATGTCCGCCTGATAAGAGAGACCTGGAAATCAGAGCTGCCACCTGCCATGTGCACATTCCAGACCCAGGAACACAGAGTTTCATTAAAACATCAGGACATTCACTCCTCTCCTCATCAAACTGAGCATGACTCCCCATGGATCCATACCCATTGCTACACACTCCTCTCCTCTGCTTCAAAACCAATCTCTTAAAAAAGCTTTTTGCCTGGAGAGGGGCTGGGGGAGCACAGCGTAGGAAAAAGCACGAGGGAAGGCTCCTTTGAAACGAACTGTCAGTCAAAAACAAACCAACACCGCAGACCGGGTCCTGGGCTCATTCAGACGGACTGGCAAGTTAATGCTGCTCACTCCAGGTGAGGATTTGTCGTTCGACTTTCAAACCGCTTTGATAAGGCACATCTGAGTAACAGCCTTTTCTACCGCTCATGCTAACAGCAGCTCTCCAAAGGCTGAGTTTAGTTGCAAGCCACCTACGCAAGCCGGTTTAGGCTCTGAAAGGCTGTGTCCGAGGCAGCAAGCCGAATTGCTGCTCATCCAGGATGCCGGATCACACCCGGGATCAGTGCAGGGACAGCCTGCAACTGCCTTCTGAACAGCCTGCTTGGCCACTGCTTCGTTTTATCCTCCTTGCTCTGACACGACCCGTCGCGCCCGGGGAGGAGAAACAGAAACAGGAGGTGCTGCAGGGGCAGGGGCCTGTTGACAGGATATGCACTCGCTTATATTTAGGCACTGCTGTTCCACGCTGCTAGTGACAGACAGGCCGGGTAGGTAAACCACAACCTTCTATCTAGTTTCAGTATTGCTGGGCAGCTGTTTCTGAGAAACTACGCTGGGATGCAAAACAGGCAAGGAAACGCCTGATCTCTGGTTACCTCATCACCAAAGCAAAAGAAATGAATGCTGCTGCATTTCTCTACCGATGTCTTTGTGCATTGAAAAATGCCTTTGAAACTGCCAGCTTCGATACCAAGCAAATAAATGAAGATACAGTTTCAGAGATGCACTGAAAACAATGCAACATCTATCATCCAGAATAAAATAATACTTTCAGTTTTATCATTTGACATAAGCTTTTTTTCCATTAACAGTCTAGAGGCTGGAAATTCAGTTTTTTAGACAAGAAGCATGAGACCTCCCTCCTTTCCTATATCATTCAGGCAGATCCTGTTCTGGACACCAGCCCTGGCGCAGGAGGCTCCGTTACCCACGGCTGTGCCGTCCCTGGGACCGAGTCATTCACTGGGACATGGTGGAAGCAACATAACGTCTTAGGCATATGGAAGATTGCTTTCCATTTCATGTTCCTCGCAGGGATATATCTGGGTTCAAAACAAATGTTTTTGTATAAAATTTGAGTCTGAATTGACATGCTACTTTCAAAGACTCCGAATTCAACTAAAAACCTAGGCAACATTCAGATGAAGCACTGGAGGTTGTATCTACATATCCTTGATAGATACAGGAGTTAAAATATCACAACCCTCCTCCTGTTCTTTCATGTTCAGATACCTGTGTGAGCAAATCCAGGCATGTGGACACCTACTAAATCTGCAAAATTTTAGTTCTAGCACAGAAATGGTGGTACAAAAAGTAAAAGATAAAAACTAAGAAAACTAAGAAATTAGCCCTTTAGAATCAAACACCTGTAAAGTTCCCTTTAACCACTGCTTATGACAGTCCCAATACTGCAGAGGTTTCTACGTGTCCTTTATCGTGCCTTGCTGACAACAGCAGAGACATTCCACTTTGAGCAGAGTTAAGCGACACACACTGCCCTTTGCAGGAGCTTTTGCTTTCTGTACTAAAGACTGCCCCATCGCTCTCCGTCCCTCTGGCCACTACTGCAGTTCTCAGCTGCAACTTCTCGTTCAACTCGTCATGTAAATAATAATAATTGTGTTTTAGCAGCAGACAGCAAGAATGATCAAAATGAGACATGCTACAAATTTAAGCAATAACCACTGCAAAGATGACATCAATTGTGTAGTTCTAAAGAAGAGCATTGGTTTAGAGTCAGCCTCTACTGTCACTTAACCAACACATCCTCCAAACGTGCAGGTGAGGCCCCAGGCTCACAGGAGCCACCTACCTTGTCCAGCTGCAGTTGTGGACAGCCTGGCAAACCACATCCACGAGATCGCCACCGCTTTTAACACCTTTTGACATTGCACATAAAAGGAGGCAGGCAGAGTATAGGTTGCAGGCTTGAAAAGCTGCTGATGGATGGGGTTTCCTCACCCAGCACCTTCCCCCTTGCCCACGAACGCCGTGCGGCCACACGCTGCAGAGCCAACCGGTGCCCTCACTGCTCCAGGCAGCAACAGCAACAATCCCCCCCTTTTTTTTTTTTTCTTTTTAAATTGGTGGCAGCAGGTGAGCTGAGGGGTATAAAGTGAATCGAGATGTATTTTGACATGGTTACTTATAAGAACAAAATGCTCATAAAAAATGCAAAAAAAAAAATATTTGCTGAGGTTTTTTTTTCCTTTGTTACTAAAAACAGAAAAATCAAAGACCTATTCCCTTTGGTTTGGTTTTACCCTTCTTCCTTCCCACATCTCTCTTGGCAACAAAGAAAAAAGGACAAAGCAAGGGGAGAAATACAAGAAAAACTGGAAAAACACAGCAGGATTACAAAAAGTGAATTCTCAAGGCAAGTGCGCTCTAAATCACTGCAATTGGAGGGAAGCTGAGGGGAGGAAATTACACACACTGAAAAGAATTCCTTTTCATAACCCATATGATAAAAAAGACCTTGTAAGAAACGTTTTTCATGATAATTGCTTGGGCAGGGGGTGGAAAGCACATGAAATTTTAACAGTAGCTGTTTAAATACACAGCTTCTGTTTTTTTTTAACAAACTCAAAGATATGATTTATTAAATCAATAAGAAAAAACGCTGAACACCACGTCCTCTTCTGTAGGTATGAGAAACACTCACTTGCGCAGATCACTAATTTTCAACAATTCCAACCGAAACTGGGGCTCAATGGAGCAGCTGTTTCTTCCTATCAATATCAGAAAACGTAGAAGACTGAAGAGGAAACAAAAGTTAAACCAAATCATTTAAAAACCACAGTACTGTGACAGATTTTATTTCATTTTTATCAGTACTACATGCTTGCTACCACTAGGAACAGACATTCCTTTTTTTTTAAAAAAAATAATAAAAAACAAAAAACAAGAAACCTACGTTAAATGTTGACCTAAAGCTTGCTGTGCCTTGGAGATCTGGCTCAGGAGTTAACTGCATGACTTTTTATTTAAATAGATAAGCACTTAAGTTTGAAAATAAGACAAATACAGGAGAACAGGAAAATTAAATTACAAATTCAGTTCATACAAATATCTCTTATTCTATGCACTAAATCCTGTGAATTAGCTCAGATCTTTTAAAAATTCTTAAAATACTTATGAAACATTATTTACAAATTATATAAATAAATCCTAGGTCACTTTTAAATTAACCAAAAAAAGTCACCTTTTTGTACTGCGTGTACTAAAAATGTTCTTGTTTATTGATCATAACCCAGTTTGCAGTATAAAACAGTTGTTCACTTACATTAAAGTCGGTTCAAATAAAAGTAAGAAAGGTGTTGGCTTCAAAAGGAAACAAAACAATATTATAAATGCTTAAAATCAGTGAGGCTTTGTAATGTTCTTTTCTGCGCAGTTGGCAGTCACTTTTACAAGTCCCTTCTACAGTATTTGTCCTGCGAACCGGTCATCTCCAAGTAGCAGAGACAGAGTTTCAGCAAAGGAAAATACTCAGCACATTGCTCACACTTCACACGGACCTCGCACGGGAGGGAAGGACAGCGAACGGAATGTCAGTGGCCAGCACAAGCCTTTACAACATTTAACTTAAAGGCAGCATTTATAAAACTAATCACAGACTATACACATCCTGCACTGAACAGCAATCAAAAGGACTGGAAAATATACATTTAGGAAAACAAGAGACCGATGATTTTTCCATTACCTTTGATAAAATTAATGCTTTTCTCCTTGTCTTTTGTTTTAAAACCAGCATCAACACCACCAACTACTACAACTACCTTTTCCTTTAACATAATATATGCCAGATAACTACTGTACGTGAGAAATGTACAATAAAAGGAGAGAAACCACTGAATTTCCTATGCAGACACATGAAAATATAAAGCCATACAGATTCCAAAGTGCCATGAATACCAAATTCAAGTGATGGTTGATAGCATGTACAAAAGAAACTAAATGGGACTTGCTCTAGGATTTGCTGAGTCCTTCAGGTGTATCTTCAGTTTCGCCTTTGGCTGCTTTGCTGAGAATTTCCATCCACTTCACCTGCAGTTCTTCATCTTCTGCACTGAAATATACAGTCTGCTGGGACTGGCAAAGCTTAAAAACATGTTTCACTTCAAACTTCTCACCAGAACCTGGTAAACTGACTTCATATCCAGGCAGAGGAATAGGACGTGGACTCCGTCCATCCTAAAAGAAGAAATAGCAAACGTTAAAAAAAAAAAACAGCAAACAGCAACAGATCGCATTTGGAATAGCAGGAATGAGAGGACACCGCATGAAGAAGACAGGTTTCCCGCTCCTGACAGCAAGGAGGAGCCAAGATGCACATGGGGATGCAGAAGTGGACACGGTGGCCAGGGTGGCCTTCCCAGCCGGCTCATGCACTGCACCTGATTCCGCTTCCAATTCCTGTGGCATGGCCTAGGAAATAGCTAAGAGCCAATACTGACTGCCTAACATAAAGCAAGAAAAGAAAATGATTTATTGGGACTTTATTCTTCTCTAAGAGATTCCCTTTTGCCGTAAGAATCCATATGCAGCAACAGCACAACCGGGGATTTTTAAGTAACTTCACACAACTTGCCTATTTTGTCTTTTGCCAGCTACCAAAATTGTTTTTATTAAGCACAGGCAATCAGATGCAGCCGATGGATCACACGGATTACAGCGACCAGAACAGCCAGGGCCGAGGCTCCGGGGAAGGGCCTCGTCTGGGCCATGCAGGAGGCAGCAGCGCTCGGGCACCGCTCGGTGCAGACACCCTCCTCTCCCACGGGACACTCTGCGCACGAGCGAGGACCCTCGCACGCAGAGCTGCGGAACAACAAGCACCCACCGACGGCCTCTCTCATTTTCCCCTGCTTCTTTTGAGAAGGCTTAGCAACATCCCTGTTTTCTCCACCCCTGACTGACTCCCTACCCACTTAAGACCTAGTCCAAAGCCTGCAAAAGGCAGGGAAAGACTGCCCGGATTGGAGCCCGCACCAAGATGCAAAGCCCTGCCGAGAGGGCGAGGAGGGGGACGCGGTTCCTTGCAGAGGCAATTAAAGCTTCACCTAAACACCATCAAGAAACCAGCCACAAAGATATTTCTCCAAAGCCCTCAGCATCGCTTCAATCTCAACTACTTTCTTATTTTCTAGAAGCAAATCACTTTGTTCTATATAGCAAATAAGAAAGCTTTCTTAGGAAGCTTAAAAAGCACAAATTTGGCTTGGAAGAAGTTTGGTATTATTACATATACTAACTCTCAATATCCAGAGATTTGCACTCTGCATTTCCCTCAAATTCACTACTTTGGCAGCTAACTGAGACTACTTATATCTGCCTTTCTCATCCCTGCAAGCAAGTTGGTGTCAGAGCTCTGGATCTAGTTTTTCATCCTACAGACCAAGACAGAATGAGAAGTTTCAATCCAGATCTTCAAAACAACAGATTGACTTCTCTATCCATCTTTTCTTATAAGGTTTTGAAGCAAATTCTCTTAGTTCTACTCAGTCATGTCAGTTGCACTGATTTAGTCGCAGGACAGATGAAATTGGTACTTCTGTACATAAATGAAGCTGTGAATTTTATTCTCATGCATAAAACCTCATACAAAACTTAAACTGTGAATACTCAGGGGATTAATTTCCCCCTCTTGGAACAAGCAAAAAGCACAAGAGCAGATTGCTTGAGTCTCATATTTCCATTTGTGCTGGAGTTCCTTCTTCAGCGTGAGAAACGGGGTGCAGAGGATGAAAGCTGTCAGGGCCTCCAGTGCATCAAGAGCTCCAGTTTCAGTTTGGCTTATTCCTCCTTCCCAGGAGGCAGCTATTCTTCTTGTTCCTTTAAAAATCATCCCACAACTCTTGCACACACAAAACTTTTATGGTCACACTTTATTTGGTCTGTGTTTCGAGACCTTTAAGCCATTGTTGGAACATGCTTCCCCAGAGGCACCTCTTCTTTAGGCACTGAATGCTCCCTCCTCACCCCTTTTTTTTTAACCTTTTTGGAAAGAAAACTTTTGCAATGGATATGCTGTTTGTTCAAGCAATGGCAAGCCCTGCACTTCGATGCTCCGTGAGAACAATTTGCCACCACAAGTTGCAACTAGGGTAACAGTTTTGCTTTCTTTTGAAATGTCCTGAGTTGCTCTCTGGGGCTGTGACTTATTCAGCAACCAGGACTAATGATTCTGTAACATTTAGCAATTCACATATTTAGAAGTAGTTCAAATGTTAAGTCACAGAACTAATTTTGGTACAATTAACTGCTGCTTTTTAATTTCTGTTACACTCTCAGCAGTCATGCCTCTCCAAAGAGATTTGTTAGATGCAACAAGGTTTTTGTACAAAACAGAAAATTATGTTTGGGAAAATAAGACTCAAAAACGAGTGGATTTCTGGCACTCAGCTGTGAGGATCGTACTTCCGAGAGAGTCTTTTCTCACAAGTCTAGTGCATATTATGTAAATCAGAACTAATATTAAAGTCAAGTTAATATTAAGGATGGAAATTGGATTTCTCCGTATTTTTTTCCTTCACTTGGATGCAAACTGCAGATGGTATGTGAGTGGGAATGGTAGATCCTTGCAGTAGGGACTCATTTTTATTTTTCACAGTCTCAGTCAGCAGCCATGATTCCTCACAGTAAATCCAGGCTAGATTATTGAATGTAAGACAGATCAACCTTGTCCTGTGTGCTTTCTTGCTACTTTAGTGGGTGATTTATCTCACATCTGAAATAGTTGAAGAAACTAACCACTAAATTTAACTCTCATAAAATTGACAGTGTCAAAGGTGCCCCTTCCCCCTAAAATATTGCCTGCTGCTAATAATATCAACAGAGGCTCAGGATCAAATGTGGGAGTACCTGGAGGAAATCACATAGCACCTGAGGCACAAGAGTTCCCCAGCCTCCCACCCCGGACTTGCATGGCTTGCAGGAGAGGGACGGGACAACGAGCCATCACCCTGCACACTAAATGCAGCTGTTTCATGTCCCATGTTATCACCAAGGCTGTCCTGAGACAACCGTCTGGGCACTAGGACATATTCCCACTCCAGGTCAAGGTGCTGCTTTCTCTCAACATCTGCTTGCAGACACCTCTTGGGTGACACACAAGGCTCTTGGGTGCACAAGGCTAGAGATCCTTCAGCTCTTCCCCTTGATCCTCACCCTCTTCCCCCAAGCTCACCTGTATATTAGGAGGAATGAACCTATCCAATAAAACACGAGAGGCTGGAGAATGCTCGAGGCAGATTTATCGTGCTACCTCCTTCAGTGAGCGGCCTGTTTGCTCCTGGCCCTGGCAGGACTTGGTCCACTGACACATTTTGGTCTGGTTTGCAGTGGTCCTACGCAGAGGGGCAGCTTCCACTTCACTTGGCAAGTTTTGGAGGCAAGTCATTCTCTCTGCTTTGCTTTTTAAAGCTTTTTATTTTCTCCCAGGGTGACTCCAAACACATCCACACAAGCTGCTTGTGTTGCATTAGCTTGAGTGTTCTAAGGTTTTTGCAGCTTGTGATTTCAGTCATGCATCTCCTGCAGACCAGACAGGAGCCTGGGCAGCTCCCGCCCTGTGGGATCACTCGGACACTTACCCAGGGTGGGGTTTGAATTCTACATGAAGCCAAGTCAGCCTGTGTCTGAAAGGCCGAGCTGAAGCCCCCAGCTTCTCGAGCACCGTGCTTAAAACATTCCAAAATATTCGCTTAAAACTAAAGGTGCTCTTCCTAACAAGAAGCAAAACACACACAGTTCTAAGGATGACATGTGCTTCTTGTTGAGCACGTACTTTTGAGTAAACTTTACTTTGGTTACCTTTACAAAATCACCAAGAGCATTCAAAAAGTAATCAAAATGAGATAGTTAAGACTTCCAGGAGATCAGGGTTATTGGCAGCTGTTGGTTCCAGGCTGTTCCCAGCCCCAGCGACATAAACTGATGCTAATCAGAAGGCGCCACCGCTCCGTAGGACTGCGGCTACAGCGAGGCAGCAGCACGCTGAATTCTGACCGTGCTCCTTCTTCCACCCCGACAGCCACAAAATCAAACAAAGCCACAGATAAACATGCCAAATATAAAACAAGATGCAGAGAAATTCACTTCAGTGTCGTCATTCTACATTACCACCATCAAGAGGCATGACTTGAATTTCTACCCTATAATATATTTGACTTTCATCACACGCAAATGCCAGCTAGCCTCAACATTGCACTGTTAAAAGTAAATGTTTACCACAGTTTAATTATTTCAAGTAAAGATAAAGTGAGATAAGGCCATGGCAGAAGCTCTGCCGCATACTTTCCAGTAACATCTATACTTCCAAAGACATCTCTACCCTCAACCCAGAAGTAGAACAGGAATAATAATGAAAAAAAATAGTAAAAAGGTTTGAACTAGTATTTGCTACATTTATACCACTTCACAGCTCTACACCTTTCATGGAAAAGTGCTTTCCCCATTGACAGAGTAATAAAAACTTTTGAATATATCTGTCTGAAATCTCTGGAAAAACAAAATGCCACTGAAGTAACTTCACCCTTCTTTGTTTACAAAAAAAAAAAAAACAAAAAAGAAAAGCTCTAAGCCCAAATGTTTGCTTTCAACTATATCAGTAACTACTGCAGATGAGAAGGAAATCTGAAGTCTCTAAAGCTCTGTACTAAATTCACAACACCACACTCATTCTTGGTGCTAAAATCAAGTCAAACCCTTTGACTTTTTTTCCCCCTCTCAGTTGGTCATATTTAAACTTAAGCCCTTTTTGCTGAATGATACCCCTCATGAATGTCACTTTACCTGGCTACTTCCTTGCAGATACAAAACAAGAGGTTCACTCTTGGGAATGGTCACCCACATTTTGTGCCAAGTCTTCCCTTTTTCAAGGAACTGGAGGTAGCTGCTGAAGAGGCTGTTTTCAGCTGCCAATATGCTTTGCTTCTGAAAAAAAAAATAAAGAAAAAAAAACATTATGTTGCCATTCAGGCTCATGTGGACAGAATGCACTGAATTAAATATAAAACACACTGCATTTAAGGTGTCTGGAGCTACACAATACAGAAGGGCAAATGCTGGGCAGTCCATAACCGAAGTGCAGTCATTGTCATACACAGCAGAAAGAGCAGCTTCCAGGCGGAGCTGCTCCCGGCGGATAGGCTGTTAAATTCCACTTCCACAGTGTAAACCGAGAAGGGCAATTAGGGTGACACCACTAGTTTCCTGCTTAGCAAAGTGGCTGGGAGATGATTTTACGTTAATGAAAGAGGTGCCTCAGGACACACGAGCTGCCTCGGCAGGGGACGGCGTCGCTGCTGGGTGGTGCGGGATACAGGGACGTGAGGCTGCGGATGGAAACGACTCCAGTGTAGGACCTGCCCTTTGCAGTCTGCTTCAGAGCACAGCATGACCGAAGCGGGTAATTTGGGAAAGGACAGGAGGAAAAAAAAAAAAAAAAAAAAAAAAAGTGTCTTATGTGTGTTTCGACACTGCAGTCTTGTTCCATTTGTAGTAGATGAGTTTGGTTCTGTCTGCCAGTTGCGTCCCAAGTTCTTTCTCTCTGTGCCTGCTTTGGATTGCTGTCACAGGGAGGGCAGGGGAAACATCTCCAATTTGGAATGAAAACTGGAGGCGTCTCTCAGGCGAGACTGAAAAGATGAGGAAGAACACAAGTATTGGGTTGCTGTCTTTGGGGCTGAAATAGAGCACAGGCTTAGCAGCTGATTTCTGCGGCATTGGTATCGATGGACATGCTTGCACTTGGGTGCAAAGATACGTGGCGATCCGTATGAGAGCTCTGTGGCAAAAAAAAACACCAAAAAATCCTGATGGAAATCACAGAAAGAATTCCAGTTCATGTTAGATTTTACATAGAAGTCTCTTGAGGATTTCTGGCATCTGCTAAGAGCGTTTGTAAAGTGGAAAACTCCTCAGCTGCCACTACGCTCGTTAAGAAAGCCTAATATAGATAGGAGAGAAAGTAAAAGGCTGCTCTGATCCTTCTGCGTAACTATTTTCTCGCATTTTACCTGATCCTTTGAAGATTTAGCACAAGGCTACAAGTCTATATGAATGAAAATGACTCTTTTCCTTGGGTTTATACAGTAGTAATCTCTTTTGGAATTAAAGCCAGAGGTCACATTTCGCTGGTTTGCTTTTTGACTTTTCAGATTAGCAGAGCTCTCTGAAGGTTAAGTGCAGCTTCTCGCTTTACTGGCAAACAGCTCTGTTGAAACAGTGCTAGAAAGTTCACAGTGAGACACCCCAGAACACAGCTGCATCTTGAGTGCTCTTCACCTGTAGCCCTAGCTGCACAGCTTATCTGAAGCTTTTAATGGTATCAGCACCCGGATCCAGAGCCCTGTGGATGCAGCAGCACAGAAAGGGCTGCGTGAGCAGATTCGGATTCTGTGGATCCAGATGGGCTGGGGTGCAGAGCACACAGCATCCGAGCAGGGGGTCTTCTCGGGTGGGCAAATCTGTGTTTCTTGCTCAGGCACCATAACTTGCTCCTGCAAAGGGGCACAGCAGCGCTGGAAGGCTCTTCGAAGGTCTGTGCGAGGTGGTTTCCAGGAAAGCGTTTTGCAGGTTTTTCAGTATAGGCTTCAACTGTTTTGTCCATTTCCCAGGTAGTTTTCAAGGCAGAGGGGTATGTGGCAGTGTATATATCCTTTTTTTAGTACATACTGGCTTCTAGTTGTACTTCACAGGTAAAATAAATAAAATTTTTTTCTTCAAGGTGTACCGTAGAAAGTGTGGCATGTATTAGTACTCTCAGCTTTGCCCATAGTCTAGAAAAAGCATTGTTAAGAGAAAGCTCAGTTGTTGTGGGTGAGGATAGAACAAACAGGTTTGTTAATATATTTAGGTACTTCGAATGCTGGTCTTGTTCTTGCTAAAAAGATCAGGGTAAGCTGTGCTGCTATCATGGTATAAAGACTGTGGCAATCGGGGAGCAGTAGTTTATGCAGTATAACTGCCAAAAATCACATTCTGGATAAAGCTGCATCCTGGTAGTCTTTGAAAAAAAGACGTACCCTTTTGTATGATCAATGAAGGAAAAGATTATTCCAATGATATTTTGAGATGATATGAAATATAAGGGGTGCCAGACTATCTCCAAATACCTCTACGTGGAGTTAAAAGGTCAAAAACAAATCTTACTTTGCCAAGTTTAGCCAACAACTATTGTGAATAATTCAAGACTGGAAACACACAATAATTAGAAAAATCCAGAAGGTCCTTCTCATTTTTGTTACTTTGACAGTCCAAGTCCAACCCCCAAATCCATGTGCATCCTTGTACATATAAGCACACCCACTCATGAGCAGAACTCAGGTTTCCTGCCCATTCAATGCACATTATATAGGCCACAGGGGCAAATATCACAGTGGGAAAAAAAAAAACAACCAAACACTCCAAAAAGTCCCCCAGACAAGAGCCTCCATACAACAACCCTAGAGCTTCCCGAGGGCACTAGCCCACCACAAGTATCTTGGTTAAATGTCGTACCTCTGTGGCCAGTCTCTTCTTCTGTTCTCCTCCTGCTTCAAATCCAGGGCTGCAAGGGGTTCCTGGCAGCTGCACAAAACAGTCTTTGCACACGCGGTTATGCCGGCTATTGTCTGCAAGTGGTTTAAACTCAGAGCATTTTGCACAGATCACCTGCATTGGGGAGACAGCACTTTACTTCTCAGCCATTATTAAAGTACAAACCTTCTTTTTTACACTCTAAACAAAGGGACCTGCAGAAGGGATGTTATTGTTATTGCAGAAGGGATGTTATTAAATAAAATCCTGAAAGCTAATGTAAGCACAAGATAAAATAGCCAATATTATACTTGCCTTATTTACCTCTAATTAAAATTAGTTTTTTTTTTGTGGTCCTTTATTGTATACCAATATACTAAAGAAAACACATGTCTTTTGGGAAATAATTACAAGTAACATGTAATTTCTCTCCATATATAGAAGCCTTTATGAGTCAATAAGGACCTAGGTGTAGGAACTGAAGCATCCAAATTTTTCAAACATTTCTAGAACATATGGGAGTATATTATCCATGAAGAAATTATCTGTCTGCTGCCAAATTAACAACTTATGACTCCCTTCTTCATTTTCTAAGCGCACACAAGGAAACGTCCATGCCACAGAACAAGAGCGATGGCTCTCCTGCTGCGCAACCTGGTTTGCGCTTCACTTCCAACTCTGCCACTTGCTGTGGAGCAGCTGCACTGAGGACAGAAACGATTCCCTGGGGTCTAGCGGATGGGCA
>JAUBNY010000965.1:6091755-6120857 GCA_032275445.1 Crypturellus soui | reverse complement strand
TTATAGCTTTTAAATGGAGTGTTTTCAGTTGATGAATAGTTCATGAGCAGTAAGCTACAGCTAAGCTACACTTTCAGCAAGGGGATCCTGGACTCTGTGGAGGTTCGCAAAGATCTCCCTTGCCAGGCACTCATTGATGCAGGAACGAGATGGATTTACAGCATCTCTCCTGAGCCTCCCAGCACACCCATCTCCTCCAGAAGGACCCTTTACTCCTGTGCTCCAAGATCTGCCACGTTTGGCCACAACACCATCAACCCATGGACAGCTCTGCACAGAATCCCACAAGTTTCCCTATCCCAGACCATTTTCCCTTCAGCTTTTAGCAAATGACTTTGCCCCCGGTCATTATCAGAATCTCAAGTCAAATTAAGAGATACTATTATCATACTCATTCTCATGTGACCTCTTCCAAAAAGAGATTCTTAGCAAACACAGCAGGGAGCAAACCATTACAATTCTGCTGAAATAGAACACACTTTTGCATATGTAGTTAAGGATTCTATTTATTCTACGTCTGGAATCTGTTTATCAGTCTACAAGACAGTATTGTTAAGACCTCTCAATTCAATTCTCAGTTTCCTTCCAACTCTTTCAAGTTAAAAATACAGAGTCCAAGCTGCATCCCTGAGGAGATGGGGGAGAGGTAATGCACAAAATATCACAGGCACACAACATCACTCCAGAGAGCCAACTCTCTCAGCACTGAAGAATTACACCTGTTATGCTAAATGAGCCACTAGTCTGGAAAACATGACTGATAGGTCTCTGCCTTGGGTAATTTATTTCATATCTGCACAGCTGGATAACTATGACTGATATGCATTTCAGAGCCAGGGAAATGAAGCTGACTGTGTAATAATGTAATATAAAAACCAAGAACAGGACCATAGCATTTTACAGTTAGTTGTTTTAAGTCCATTTCACCTGTTGGTAAAACCTTTATAGCAAAGAAGGTCAATTAAGCACTTTTACTTACTGATGAATCAGGGAGGTGGTCCTCTTCTTGAGAAAAAGAGCTATTAAAGGCTCTAAACGTTTCACTGTTCTGTTTGTGCTTTTCAATTGTTGCTTGAATGACCTGAGACAAAAATTCAACCAGAGAGAGTTACAAAAACAGTCCTGGAAAAATCATCTCATAGGAAACATACTAGAATTATCATTTTAGTGAACATACCCTGATATTTGTATAAATGAAAAAGAAACTTAAAAACTTTAGCGACTAAGAAAGCTATTGCAAGTTCACTAATGTTAACTTAAAAGCCAAGAATGCTTCAGTCAATGTTTCTACAAGTCAGCCTTCAAGAATACACTATTTATTTCAGGACCTAGGACTTCTTCTCTGACTGCGCTTGGGGACTGCAGGAATGGGAATCCGTCCAAAGACCAAGTGCACTCCATAGAGAATGCAGGTCAGCAGTGCAACCTCAGCAGGAGCACAAGATTTCTCCACAAGCTGCTCTGCCAATTGGACTAACGAGCCTCCGCGCACAGCCTCATTCACTCGGAACCCCCAAAAGATGGTTTTAAAAACAGAAAGTGCTGACTGTGTGGTGATTTCCACCCATAACATACTGTTTTTGCATTACCTGAATCCATTCCCTCTTTTCCTCTTCTGTCCTGTAAAAACAGAGGAAAAATACAGACTTTATTATTTTACTTTCAATATTTTCAGTAAATCTAATTATTTATATTTTCCAAATACTTAAATCTATCAAGATTTTCACTTAGAGAGGCATTATTTTGTAACATTGTTAATAATTATTTACCTTTAGTATCAAACAAAATAAATGCCCAAAACATGCAAATTATCATCTCAGTGAAATCCCTAAGCATTGCTACCAACATTTCACAGAGCCAAGCAAAGGAAATCAATTTTAACAGGTTCTGACTTGGGACCAATGAATTTTCTTACATATGTTAAATAATTGTTTCTTCTATCCATCTCCTCCTGATTTAAAGATATGTCGCATTAGCGATTAGGGACATCATATTCCCTAGGTATAGAGGTCTACACAAATATTCCGAAACCTTGAAAAGCAGAACAAACACCATACCTGGCTTGCAGTTCCAGTGATCTCTTTTTTCCTGTTATTGAAAACGTATGAGCCACATTTTGCTTGGCAATTTCTTGGACCTGTAAAAGCAACAAGTCTTGCTTGTCTCTACCTTACTGTAATCATTTCTAATGACTCCCAAATTCAACACGCATTCTTTGCAATACTTCGGGTGAGAGGATCACTCAGATAAAACACAGTACAAAGATTGGAATGACAGAGGATCCTTTCCATAACTATTTGTCTGGTGATCCAACTCCAAACTCCGTATCACCAACTGGCCCCATGCAGTGATAGGGGAAAAAGCCAGTTCCTGTCCCTGGCAGGTGACAACGTAAAGCTTTCAATCAAAGTATGTATACAGCCACTATTTTTTTAAACTTGCTTTCCATTATCTCATAATGATAAATCAAAAAAAAAAAAAAAAAAAGTTTCAAACCTGCAGTCCTGCAATGTCCATTTTCTCTCGAACACTGAACTTCTGGCCTATCAGCCTCAGTTTTGGCACACAGTAGAGCACCATGCTGTTAAACTGTAGCAAGGGAAGATGATATATGCAGTGGTTATAGGCAGGACAGAGCTTACATTTTACCAGTTTAGGACTCTGGCACAGCTTACTCCAAAATGTAATTCTCCAGGAGAGATTTGAGGACTGGCTGAAATCACACATCCTTACGTGCAGGAGGGGCATGGACAGAGCCACCTTGGCCAGTCCCTGCTCCTTCTCCCTCTCCCTCCCGCGGCTGCTCTCTCTGGCACTAGCTCAGCTGCCTCGGAAGGCAACGAGAGGCCGTCTCGGCGTGGGTGAGAGCTGGTCACCCCAGCCAGCAACACAGCCTCCGCGGGAGCCCAGCAGGAACATTGGCCTCCTCAGAGCCGCACGGGAAAGCCCCCTCGGAGCTGACAAACCACCAGCCAGGAACGACGCAGGGGGAAGAGGAAGGAACTCTCCGAAAGAAAAGCTTCCCGTGGGTGAGAGCTGCTGGTACCGAGACCAGGAGGACAGAGAAGCGCTGCTTCACAGCGCAGCTCTGGAAAGAGCAGAGCAACTGAAAGACTCACCAGGAATAAATACCTATCCTGCGCTGTGCCGTTCTTGGCTGAAAGTTTCTGAATGTGTCCTTCTTTAATGAGTTCATTGGCTGGGTTTACAATATCCTCTTCACCACCAAGTCGCTCGTAGACTTCCAAAAGCTTGTGCATCTTTTCCTGTAAGTGCGAAAGCCTCAGCATTGCTTCTATTTTATATAAAATCCTATAAACATTAGAATTCCACCCCCAGTCAGTATTCAAACTGATATAGGTGACTAGTTCCTCCCCTTGCAGCTGTTACATTAAATGCTGCAGCAGTTTTAACATATCAAAATAAGAAAGCTGCTTAAATCCTGCTACTGAGTAATAGCACTTGGAAAGGTTTGGTTTCCAAGCCACAAGCTGAGATGATATGCTCCACATGGCACTGTCAGCACATGATGAGAAAGGGAGAGCAGATGTCCCTGACATTACACTCAAAAACATGCCCCAAAATATCTGTAAAACACACCTGAATCCCTTTATAGATTAGCTGGAATTTCAGGTCTTTATACACTTTGCATATTCTCATTTGACTTGAAATATTTCATTGTACATATACATGATCCAAATTTCTGTCCTAATCTCAGTTCCTCTGACCAAAGATTAAACAAATAAATGTACTGCAAAACAAAATGGAAGTGGAGCAGGAAAAAAGCCCTCAAAATTGAGAGCTCCTAACAGGAGAGCTCCTGTCTGTAGAGCTGTTAAAGGCTAACAACAGAAACGTTCACAATAAAACATGCTTTTCTCAGGAAAATGTACTAGATTCGAACAGAAATAGATTGTTTCAAAATTGGATTTCCTGGGACATTTAAAAATACCCAGACACCAGCTGCTGCCTGTGCAATAACGGCGACGGGAACCGGGGTCTCACGGCGTCCCCGCCGCCGTGATGGGACGGGCTGCCTGCCAGCCCGCAAAGGGGAACTCAGCCCCCTGCCCCGAGTCCGGGAGAGCAACACGTGGTGCTGCCTCCGAATACCTGAATATCTGCCCCCTGGAATCACTCAAAATGTTTTTAAGCAAAAAAAAAAAAAAAAAATCATATATACCTCCAAGCAATAGGAAGGGCAGGGGAAAGATGGGGGAGAAAAAGACAGAAGCTGACTGAAGATGAAAACATACACGTACATAAATTATGCTAACATTCAGTCTAAAAGGCCTCACTGAGGAGCATTAAGGTGAAGCTTCCAAAGCCTGCACCACCTCTGTCTGCCCAGCTTTTGAAGTTCAAGAAGTTTACCCAAGCTACTGATCACACTAACATTCTGGGGCATTAAAAACAAACCAGAACAATCCTTAGTCCTGTAGGACTTGTATGAAAAGTAACACAAACCTGCAAGAACATCTTATGTCTAAATCTAGTTAGAAGACCTAGAAGTAATCTAACTCTAAAAGGACCTAAGACATCCAACTTATGTTTAAACCCTACTACACTGCATTTGAGTTCTCTCCAGTTTTACTTCAGTGAGACTATGACGAGAACCGTTGGTTCAGGTGAGCGTTTCAGGTGACAGTCCCACCTGCAGTGGCTACTCACCATCTTGCGTATGGCTGCATTCGAATGGTTGGCTGCCGTAGAGATGAGCTCCAGCGACTCTGCAATTAAAGTAGTAACAGTTACATACAACATAGATATAATATATATAAATATATAAAATATATATAAAATCATTCTCCAGATTATATCTATTAATAGCACAATTCTTTTCATCTCCATGATCAGTGTTTCTGCTGCAACAGGGCTTGTGTGCTTATAGTACCATAAATTCTACTTAAAATTTTCCCAGCAGAATTACAAACTCCTCCAAACCAATAGAAGTGTCTCTCTCTGCCTTTTGCGTGCTGATCAGTTCTAACCCGTATTCTTAGAAGCCTATATACTTAGGACAATTTTTATTTTCCTTCTATAACTCTTGCAAGGATGTCCTCCTGTATTTGTATTTGGACATACCATGGATTAAATAAAAAACCCAGAGTTGTTTCAATGCACCTTTCTGCAGCAGCTACCATGTAGCACTTTTGTTATTGTTTATTTGCCCAAACTGCCCTCACTGACGGGGTGACACATCGGTCCCTTCCTTCTCCGCTCCAGGAGTGGCCTGTCCCACTCCATGCTGAACTGGCCGGCGCTTGATTAACTCTCATCTCCATTTCTACTACCGGCCCTACAAGAGGACATCTGAACATCCTCGGGAAGGAAAAGCTCCCCCACGTTCAATCATGCTCATCAGACGGACAGGAGCTTACACGTACTTTCAGCATCTTTCCTGTCGGGAGACTCCTCTGGGAGTTTCTTTAGGTAGTCCTTGAGGAGGAGCTCGTACCGGGGGATCCGCTGCACCGGCTCGAGCATGTGATGCTGCAGAGTCAGGTTTCCGCACACCTCCTGTTTCTGCAGCCAAGACAAGCACAGCGGGGTTGGGGTTGGCTCCGTCTTTGGTGTTAAACACAAGCTCATGCACAGGCGGAGGCGCCTAAAAAACCTCCTCAAAGTATCAGAGCTGACAGGTTTCATGTGAACCTTCGTCTCTCATCCTTGACATTTTTGGTAGACATACAGCAGGCTTTGTGTGTTTCTCCACACAGTCAGCAAAATTCTTTCCCCGTGTGGCCCTACAGAGCATCTACGTGCAACAGTGAACTTCATTTCTGTTTATAGCAAGGGAAGCAAATTTATTATCTCAGTTTTACAATGCAGCTCTTCCCAGAAAACAAAACTACGGTGGGAAGAACTGAAGACTCCAGGAAGGATGAGGACACAGCAGCACACTACTACGTGTTTCCTCTTGGTTTCTATTTCCAAATCCACTAATAATAACATTTTCTGTCATTTTTTAGTCCTGCAATATGAGGAACCTTAAAACCAAACAGCAATAGGGGAGAAGAGAAGGACGTCCCTTCAGAATTCATGTCAGTAGTACTAAGGTTTCAAGTATATCCTCTACTGAAAGTCAGCAACGACAAAATAAGTTGTCCAAAAAGGAAAAGTTTCACGCTATGTGGTTTACCAAAGTTTAGAGACTTTACACCGCAAACGGCTTTCCTATAGGAGACAGAACTGTTTGTTCTGTGGCCTACTAAATCATGTGAGAATCTGAAACACAGAAATAAACATTAAAAAAAAAAAAAAAAAAAAAGGAGGAAGAGGACTTGAAAAGCGATGGCACAAGTAGAAAACTAACAAAAGAAAAGCCTGTAATAAACTCACTGTCTATAAAGATTCGACTTCAGTAAGGTGGATGTGAACTAAACACAGGATATACTTTAATATTAAAAGCATATAACCTTTATCTTCAAGGTCAGCTAAAGTAAATTTGAAAAATCACCATCATTCATGTAAGCGATGTTTATTTTTTCTTGTTGATTTTCTTGAATTTAGTATAGCTAAGAATTGCTGATGTCTTGACCTGGACAGTTATCCCTTAGCAGCTTAGGTGGAAAGTCGCAATTAAAATCCAAATGCAGGTTTAAATTTATTTGAAAATAAAAATAATATGGACAAAACAACAGAATGAAGTGTAGTTCATCCTCCCCCATGCTTCTGCACTACAAGCTTTGTTTTGAAGCTGAGAGGTTCCCAGAGTCAAGTCTTTGCTCTGTGCAGCTATGATCAATAACACAAGCAGAAGGCGCTGCGATATTGCTGCTAAAATAGCCTACACTGAAAGAATTGCCCTATTTTGCATGGTTATCAGCGGGCTTCAGAACTGCCTCTGCCGGATGTGCTGCCTGTTATACTGCTCGGAGAAGCTTTGCTTGAGCCAGAGCAGAAACACCCAGGGCTCGGGCAGCTGCTGGCTCCTGGCGCCTGCGGGTGCTGCGGGGCGAGTGGGGCTCTGGGCTCTGCAGAGCCCCCGGCAGCTGCGCGTCCAGCCAGGCTTACATGGTGAGCAGTTAAAGAAGGGCCATGTGCAGCAGAGCTCGGGTAGGAAACGAGCTTTCCCAGTTGCAGCTCTCCTCTGTGCTCCTCCAAGACGGAACTCCTGGGAGTGCTGGAAAGCGCTGACCCTCCGTGGGGCCTCTCCTCCCGGCGTGCTGGGGATTGCTCCATTCCCGACAGCTGGCTGAGCCCCACGGTGCTCCCATGCTCCCATTTCGATCTCAGCTTGGCTCCTCCTCGACTTAACCCTCTCCCTGCCGGCCCTCCCTTCCCGAGGGCAGCGCGCGCTCCCAGCACCTGCAGCAGGATGTTGGGAGCCACTGGAGCTCCAGCCCACGGAGAGGAGCGGGAGGTTCGCACAGGCTCTGACATAAGCAGCACTTTCCCTCCTCCACTCCCTACACTTTTCCTATATCAAGGACAAAAATCCAAGCTACAGGTTGTCATCAAGAGCTGGGATTCTCCAGAGCTCAGTGCTACCACACCTGCCTCAGGAAAGGAGCAACAACAGGGAGTTGAACCCAAAGAGCAACCTCCATCTGATGCAAAGCCCATGTCCAACACATCAGCCAAGATGAACATATATTGACTAAAAAAAAAAAGCGGGGGGGCACTTAACATTAGTAATGAGGAGGAGAAATTAAAAGCTTTATAACTGGACATGTTCAGTGTCAGAGCAAGAGTGAAGGGACAGGATATCCTGCGTAAGCGGGGACCCACAAGGCAGGGGAGGCAGATGATGGGTGACAGTCAGCAGTGCCGTGGCAGGACTGTGTCACATGCAGTTTTGCTTCCCTATGCTGTATAAATATCAACAGAAAACACAATGCAAAGTGGAGCTATCCCTATCAAGAATTTCTGGATAAACAGAACACAGTCAAAATTAGGGTAAACTGTATTTTTACGACTAATTTCCTCTCCTTTTGTAACTTTCAAGTCTTAAGCACCGCCTATATATTCAAAATGGTAGAAAAAGCCACCTACATGAGAATCTGTGTTGAAAAGCAAAACAGAAGAAAAGACTCCACTAAATTTGGCATTTTAGTACCATAGAAAAACTGTCTTGCAGTTAAACACTATGAACTGCACTGGAAGCAAAATAAAACAAATAAATGAATGAATATTTCAGAGCCACATTAAGCCAATTAACAACATACCTGTATATTCTGAACAACGTCTTTGAAGGGTGAGGACCTCTGCATACATGTATTCACCATGTCCATTGCCCTGTCAAAGTTCTTTACGTATTCTCCATACATTTTCAGAAAAGGAGCCAGCTTTTGTAGGATATCTCCTAGCCGGGGGTTCATGCTCCTATTGAAGAGAGACAGGTAAACAGAGAACTAGGGAAATTCATTGAAGAAAATTAAAACAGAGAGTCTCCCATGAAGTCTCCTCTAGGACACAGAAAATCTAAACTATGCTATGATGGTGCATTTTCCTTCACTGAGAAGTAACTGTATTTTTAGTACTTCACAGAACTATCTATGGGGCCCAAAATAAGCAGTTTCCTTCTTTCACAGCACTGCAAACCTAGGAGAGTGGAAACAGAAGAACTTTTTCTGCAACATTTTAGATTGAAAAATAATTCTTGCAATGTGCACAGAAAATGAATATTCATTTTGATCCTTGCAATCAGGAATGTTTAAGAGATTCCATACTAATGTATAAAATAAGAAGGGAACTGTATCACTGTTGCAAGGCTAGACTTTTTGATTGCTTAAGATTGATTAAGAGTTTCTTAAAATCAGATTTTAAAAATACTTGTAACGAAAATTGCCCACCATTCCTGTGTAATCCTTGTTTTGAGCTCAGGCAGAAGAAATTGTCCATGGAAACAATAGATGGAAGAAATATTTGAAAAGATGCCTGTTATCACTTCAGATGAAATACCTGCTTCTGACAGCTTAGTGCAAAAAACCTGCACGAGAAAACAAGACAGTAACTTAACATGTATACATTAAGAGAGGGAGGAGAGAGAGAGAAGAAAAAAACACACTAAACACACTAGCTTTAGACGTCATTATTTTAAAGCTGACTGCATAAGAACAAGGCTACTTGACTGAAATTATTGAAGAAATGAGACATCTTGTATTTGTAAGTGCAAACTGCACAGATCAATCAGGCCATGATAAGTACCTACTCATATTTACAAGCAACAAAACAAACCTTTTCATTATTTCATTTCTGTGTGTGAAAAAACAACACGCTATGCTGAAAAAAGTAAAAAAGACCTGTGGACTTCTAACCTTGAAACCCAGAGTGGAAGGGGATGGCAGAAGACACCACCATTGCTCACAGAAAGCAAACACAGATTATTCAAAATTGAGTTACCTGATCCAATAGATGGAGTCTTTTAACATATGCTTCTTCTGTATGGAGCAGTTCATTTGCAATGTTGAACAGCTTTTGGGGCTCTGTACACTGGGGAAAAAATTAGAATTACATAATTTATCTGTACCTGCAAACGTGACTTCTGTCAACTTTCCCTTTTTCCTTTTCTCAGTGGGCCAGATTCCCTGCCAACACAGAAGCCTGAAGTGAACAGCATTAATGCACGCCCAAATCTGTTCCATATTCCTTCTCAAAGGATCTGCAAGGTGCTTTTGGAAAGACTGTTCACTAATGCAGTCAATGGCTGGCCAGGATGCCATTTTAATTCTTTAGTGAAGAACCAGAAACATCCTCCAAAACTGGAAACACACCTAGCCTATCTATATGGTTACTGAGGCACTGGACAGCAAATCAGCTCTTGTCGGTTTTTAATTGGAATCTTGTGACTGCAAAGCCAACAGAAACCATAAAAGACCCCTTTGGTCATGTACTTAACTCATGGCCAGTACACAGTGTCTGCCAGTGGTACATATTTTGTGCAGTTTTAAACTGCCACCAGTTCCCTGGAAACAATTTCCAGCACCAGCAAAAGGCTTCATATTCATTAAAATAAATAAATAAATGACTAATACAAAAACTTGAAGGCAGTTACAAAGTCTCAACTTCACCTATTTTTTAGCCAAAAGATAGATTTTCAGCTCTAACTACTTAAAAATACTTCAATTAGTATGATACAAACTTTAGCTTTTGACAAAAAAGCTCTATATCTCTATATCTTTATAAAAGTCTAGACTTTAAACTCCATGCTTACAATCAAACCAAAATTAGGTTCCAGAACCGAAGGAGGGTTGGTTGTTTTTTTTAGGAACAGAAACATCAGAAAAAGGCATCAGGGATGATCAAACGTATGGAAATTTTACTGGGCTGGGTCTGGAAAAAAGACAATTGAGAGGAAGATAAGAGATCTGTAAATGCTTAATGGAACAGAGTATCAACTGGCTGCAGTTATTCACCCTCTTCTCTGTGGAAAAACTAAAGAGCATGAACTAAAATTAACACAATCCAGCTTCAAGACCAGGAGACACTTCCCTCTACAGGCTGGTACTGAGCTGTGGAGCCCTTAAACGCATGAGCCAGCAGACGGCGAAAAGTTCCCATTAGTTCAAAAAAATCAAAAAACACTGGAAAAAATCATGGGAAAAGAAGAATGCCAGCTGAAGCCTGTTAGACCCACACAGAGGTACGTGAGGTTCAGCAGGTTCCTGGTGCCACCAGCAGTGCTGGAGTGTCCACGAGCCCTGTCTCCACGCTCGCTCGTGCTGGTGCCCGGCATTTCCGCAGACTCCCACGGAGGCAGCAGCCAGGGCAGGGATGCACAGGGAAGCCCAGGCGCCCATCGCACACACAAAGTTCAATGAAGAACAGAAAAAGTATAAATCCAGGCCCTTCCTGGATTTGAAAAGGCACTCGTCATCTTTCCTTTAAAGCAATTCCTCCCTTTTCCACGTGAACTTGGATGCAGACCACAAAGAGAGTTTTGACACGTACTCACTCCACATACCCCTGTTATTGAAATTATTTCAAGAAAACTCTATTTTCCTTTTAAATTATTTTACCATCCTGCTCCATTTGTCCATATGATGAATATGGAGGGAAAAACAAAATCCCAGCCCAATAATGCTATGGATTTGCTATGGGGAAAACACAACATATTACAGCATATAATGAAACGTGCTGCTGGCCCCTCAATCCCAGGAACTGCAAGGATCTCTCACTGAGAAAGAATTTATTTGCCAACTTTCCTGAGCATAGAAAGGAGAGTCTGAACGAAAAGCCCTGATGTAATCAGACTGGCACGCGGGCCACCACCAACATCCCTTCATTTGTTTGAATTAGGAATTTGAAAAATAATTATTTTCAACTAAATACATTTCTCCTGAAAACTAAACCTTACACAGCACAGGCGCTTTTAACCTCCTGGCCCTCACCACCTGCAGCTCGGTTTATATTTCCCCCAAACTTGCTGACATCTGTTTAGACAGCAAGTAAAGGCTCGGCAGAATTTTAGTTCAAATCCAGCATAACATTTTAAAGACCAAACACATTTTGAGGTGCTGTTTTTTGCTGGTGACAGAGGTAGCCACGTTTTTGAGCTTATCTGCAGCACGTTCACCTTTCCACAGACACAAGATCACAAAAACAGTATTTGATACAACCCATTGAACATTATGGCTGGTCTAGCTCTTCTGGTCCTCTGCATTTTGCACCCTGAAAGGGCAGATTCGAAGCCCCCTCAAACCTGGTTCTACATCCTACAGAGCAGCCTTACCTCAGGCTCTGCTCACACTGGCTCACGTAACGGTGTCACCTGGAGCACAGGAGCCTCGCTCAGCCCCACAGCAGCCAAACCCACACCTGACTTTTATCAACTCCACCTGGGTAAAGAGCCAAGCAAACTCCACACTGACGATTGCTCGGACACACATGCTAGTTTTGAGGCCTCTATGCCAGCAGATAACTCTGTTCACTAACATTAAAGACAAAGCACAACATTAAGCTTGACGTTTAACTGCAAACTCCACAGGAACCCAAACACAGCTGCTGAGTGCCAGTGAAATACCGGTAACCCCATAGAGATGCCACACGTGTCCTTCGCGGGTCACGTTCACGCAGCTGAGCTGTGAAATAGTTACTCCTCACATTGCACGGCTTTTAGCTGCTGTGTTCTTGGCAAATACACTCAACTTCGGCACAAACCGCTGTTTTGCCAAAGCTTCTTTCTGAACGAGCGCTCTGCACAACTGCAGTGTATCGCAGCTATCCCCTGTGGGGAGGGCACCACCGTAAAACACTTCAGGGTCTTTTTAAAACCCTGTAACCGGATGAGCAAGAAGAGAAAGGAAGCACTGGGTGTTTCTTTGGTGGCACGGGAAGCTTTCGGCAGCATTCGGTGCCACCGTGACACGATGCTCGTCTGCCACTTTGCCCAAGCGGCAGCGTTTTAGACCTACCGAGCATATGGCAGTACCTGTCCACAAAACAAAACAACACAAAGCACAACACCAACAGTCCCTTTCCCCGCCAAAACAGAGGAAATACCAGGCAGACAACCGCAGAGCCCAGGTACCGCAGGGCTTGGCGGGCTGCAGCCGGCAGAAGCCTCTGCGCCTGCGCAGCCACCGGCACCGCGGCCACCGGCACCACGGCCACCGGCCCCGGGGAAACCTGGGCCACTCGGGGCTATGAGGTCGGGGCACAGCGCCTGCACCAGGGATGCCGCTCACAGCATCGCAAAGACTGACCCAGCGATTGTGCAAAGCAAGTTCAAAGCAAAAGGGCAAACTGGGAGGAGAAGTGAGGCAATGAGCCGCAGCGACGGCTTTTCTGGTAAGCGGCATTGCGCAAGCACGCTCAGCATCCCGACTGCAAGAGGCTCTCATTGAATCTCATGAGGAAACTGCTAGGATATGTTAAAAAATCATACATAGTCACGCTTTAAAAACGCAGTGAAATACCACCAGTCCCCACCACAAAGAGCACAGAAGGCCCCAGAAAAAAATACAGAAAAACTTCCTATGCAGAAATGCTGAAAGAAATATGAGAAAGTTATCCTAAACTGAAGCTCTTCTATCTCAGCATCTCCTTTTCCTTAGGTTAGCCAAAAGAAAATTGATGATGGGATAACATTTTTCTAAATCAGCGTTATGATAAATACCAACCCAAGCAATTCTGCATCCTAGGTAACTTGCACACCCCTTAAATATTACTGAATAGGGAGGAAAACAAACAAAAACAAAACAAAACAAAGCTTCATAACCTGCTGCAGATGATTTACCCACTGACAGAACAAATCCAGATGCTTCCATGGAATGTGAAAAGACTGATTACTTTGCAGTGCTCCCTAGTGTTAAATCAGGAAGTAGAAATAATAATTTCACTTCCTCTTCAAAACAAACTATTTTTGCTCGCACAGTCTTGCCCACAGGTCAGACTTGGAGGACGACAGTCACACTTTCCAACACAATGAAATTAGAAGCAAAGCTCCAGCGAAGCCCAGCAGGACGGCAACACAGCAGTGCCTGCGCTGGGCCACGTGGGACACCATTATCGCTCTTATTTTACAGTGCAGGTTCTCAGGAAGCTGGGCTGGTGGAAAAAGGCCTTTTTCCTTTCCTTTCCTTGTGATTTTTAGCAAGGCTGCATTTTTTCCCAGTGAAAAATATTTAAATAAAAAGATGAGAAGAGGTGGCGGCCATCTCAGCAGCAGTACCCCGGTGCTGGCAGGCACCACGGAGCACAGCCCTGGCCAGCAGCCCCCGGCCCACGTTGATGCTCTCTCCTCCCTGGCAGCCACCAAGGCCAGAGTGTTCCTGCAGCTACGAACATTTCCCAGGACACTATCAAAACTAACAAGCCCCCCTTGTTCACTTTCCTTTTGACAGCAGATGGCCGTAAATGCAGTCTGCGATTTCAAAGCGTGCTCCAAGCACCGTGTGCCAACAGGGCGGGCTGTTAGCCCACGCTGCAGCGCCCGCGGGAAGCCCCACGCCACGGCGCGGCCCAACCAGACTAAACAGAGCGGCCCGAGGCGCGCGGCAGCGACGTTACTTCACCAGCCACGGGACGTGCGACGGCTCAGGGGGAGGATGGGGAGAGGCAAAGCTGAAAATCGGAGCAAGGAAAGCAAATCTGAGTTTTTTCTACTCGTATTTATTCATGAGTTTCACTTAACTCGATATCCCAGGAGCTGCTGGGCGTCACTGGGTCACACTGCAGCTGCGCGCCTCGTGCGCTCTGCTCCACGCATGCCAAAGCCTCCTGGAAGCGCAAGTCCCGCCACAGCACTGCGGCTCCCTGCCCAGCCCGGGGCTTGGGGCGGCAGGGGAAGTGGGGACAGGAGATGGGACCCTGCACCAGCCCGGTCGAGGGAGGAAGGGTCTGTCCCTCCTGCCTGCAGCCGGGCTGCACCATGAGAGGACCTGGCGGAGCCTGGGCAGCCCCAGCGCTGCCTTCTTGAAGGCGGAGGGAATCACCTGCAGCTGGGAGAACCTGGGGCGCCCACACCAACGTCAGGCTGCCCCACACTCACCCGTGTGCATTAAGAGGACCCACAGGAAGGGGAACAGCTTCAGGCTTCTCACAGGAAGACAAGTAATTTCTTCCTCTAGAGATCTCTCTTTCGTAGATACCCCAAGCTATACAAGAGCATCATCTATGTAACTCAGTCCTCCAGCAACATTATTTCATATTATCTAAGTATTTAACCTAAAGAATAAGACTAATACACAGTTATCCAAACTCTAATATCTTAGAAACATTGATATTTGGCAGTAAAGCACATCTTAATCATAAGGTAAAGACCGTTGCTCAGGGTAGGCAGTTGGTTTGGTACTGTGCTCTTAACCCTAACAGCAAATTTAAATACCAGACTCAAGACCATAGCAGTTGGTGCATTGTTTTCTTGCTGCCATGTTAACATGTAGTAAATATATAACTGTGATTGATGCATGTCCCTGCCTGAGTAATACTGGCCCCCCAGCACAGTCAAAGCTCTTCTACAGATTGTGAAATCTACATGGAGTTTCTAGAGCTTTTAGGTCCTCTAGGATAAAAAACAATAGATAAAAATACAGTAATTTATGATTTTGTGATTTAAATTGTCAAGGCATGTATGTCAGAAAAGGCTTTCAAGTGTTGCTTTGATGGCAGCTATTCCTCTGATGGTGATGGTGTCAGTGACACCAAAATCAGCACTTGTCCTTCCCGCTGACTAACCTCCTACCAACGGCTCTCAGAGAATGCGGTCAACCCTTGGCACTTGCAATTGTAGAGACATGATAAACATGTTCTGTGCCCATTTTATCAAATTTCAGGTGGCAGCTACACCTGCTTCTTGTACATTGAGACAGTAAATAAAAGTTCCTAGATAGGAGGGAGCTGAGTCTCCTTTCACCCAAAACTGGTATTATAATTATGTAATTCCATGCTTTCCAAGAGAGTTGTTCCTTATTTAGAGATCACTACTACAAGGGGTCTTCTGTTTTGTGCTCTTTGGCTGAGGAACAGGTTTGTAAAAATTGTCAGGTGCTTCCACTTGAACAAGGATGGTATTCCCTGAAAATGCACTGCAGCTCACTATCCACAGTTCACGGGCTGCTAATACGCACTGTATTCTAATTAAAAAATCCAATACAAAATTTAATTTCATGATCCCTGAGTAGAATCCCTCCCCTTCCAAACAAAAAACAAACAGAAAACTCATCAAACAAACCAGCAACATTCTGCATCTTCCATTTTTTTCTTTCTGGAAAATCTTCCAACCCACTCTATTACCAGTATTTCTAAAAATAACCGTATTGATAAACAGATAATCCAACTTAATGTTATACAGCTGCATGAAGATGCACAACAGCCTGGATTACATTACTCTGTATTCAAGGAAAATCTCTTCTAGCTACAGTTTCTTGAACAGTAATTGGATACAATTTACAGAACGGCTACACTCAGTACAATTTCTTTGCAGATTAAAAAAGTCAAACCAAAAGAAGCACATTTGTCCTTACTAAAAACAGCAACAAAAAAACAAAAAACAACCTACTAGAAGAGACATCCCATATCCATGCCCTTCCGTAAGGCAAAGCCGTGACCCTGCAGGATGCCCTCACCAGTTAACAGTTCGTTTACCCCTAATACCCACTGACAGCAACAGGACCTAATAACCGGAAGCGGAACTTAAACAAACTCAAACACGAGGCACAAGGTGCGAGTCTTTACCTACAAAAATCCTTAATCAAATTTCAACAACTTACCTCCAGATGGCATGGATTCTCTTACAGGAAGCTTTTTAAATCAAGAGTGGAAACTTTCTAAAATACATGATCTAGATCTGGGACAAGTTATGATCTGTATCAGGCAGGAAATTAATGACTGCAATGATAGTTTGACAACAAATAAAAAAAAACAAGGCATGCCCACCACACAGAAAGTGATGCAAGGCATCTCTGGCCAGGAGCTATCCCCAGAACAAGGAACTACCTTACCTTGTTTACATCCAAATATTCTAACTTTGGCACCTCCGCCGTCTCTTGTTCCTCGCTACTTCCTTCATCGATGTCGCTGTCCTCCTCCTGTGTGGAGTCTCGCTTCTGCTCCACGGAGGGGGCCTTGGCACCCTTCTTGTCCACATCCATGTCCCCTGGATTCCCGGCTGCGCCGGGTTTCTTTTGCTCTGCGCCATCTTCGCTGGGGAAAGCTTCCCCCGCCACGCTGCAAGAAGGGCTGTCAATGCCACTGTCTCTGTTGGGGATTTTACCGTTACCGCTCAGCTCTGCGGTGGAGTCTTTATTGCCGAGCTCTCTCGAGGGCTCTTTGCTCACATGCACAGCAGTGCAGGCTTCGTGGCTTTTGTTATCGCCGATGCTCAGCTCTTTAATTTTCATTATGTCCGGGCTGGGTAGGTCTGTGCCGCACGGAGCGTCTGTCTCGCTGTCATCCGCCTCGCTCTTCTCAACGGCCGCACTGCTGCCGGGAGCCGCCGTGTCGCAGTCGCACGAGCTCGACTGCTTGGAGGAGTCCAGGCCAGGTTCCATCTTCAGAGCTAAATTTAGCTGGTTTCTTTGAAGTATATGTACAGGTTGCCTACAGGTGAAGAGAAAGCAGCCTGGTCATTCGCACCCACACTCGGAGACGCCAGGAGTGCCTCAAGAGACACACGGCCTGATTTTGTTCATGTTACACTTCTTACACCCCCTGACTACCCAAGGAAACGGGGATGTGCATGTCAACATAACAACATTCACCAAACAATTTCAGATAAAAACACATCGCTCCGAGACAAAAGTTTCACTTAGGATCTAACACCATGAGGACGCTCTCTGTGTTGCCTGGAAGAATAGTTTCAGTGGTTTGGAGACAGGAGAATCATCTTTTAAAGGACGAATTTGGTTATGAGTTTGTTTAAACAGGAACTTACTTTCTTCCATGTAACAAATTAATCTTTGCAAGAGAGAGGACATTTCTGAAGTGCAAGAACACACTACTTTTCCAGCTGAAAGACCCCTTACCAGGTTCCCCCTGGGTGACAATACACCCTCAGACACAGCGCAGTGCCTCTCTCTCCATCTTGGTGACAAGAATCACTCTGCGCAGCTTGGTCAGATTTAGTCACAGAGAATCTTTATGTTAATAGTGTTTGCTAAAAAAAGCTAGGATTACAGCATAAAAATATCAAACCTAGATTGATGTTTTGTTCATATACACATTTTCAAAGGAAATCTTATAAAATAATCTATTCCATAATACAATGCAATTTAACCATTCCCTGACTCTAAGCAGCAGGTTAACAGTGTCTGACATTTACTGAATCTCAGACAGAAAACATATTTATTTTAAATCTCTATAATCAAGTTCCCATAACTTTACAACAATTCTGATATCAAGTCTACTTACAGAAAGCAGATGCAGGCTGCTTCTTTCTAGCAGAACATTTGCTAAATTCAGTGGGCCTTAAGTTCCAAGAAGAGCTCTAATGCAAACTGATAGTCATTGAAAAAACATGCTTTTACAACAAATCCTTTATGCAGTCAGTCAAGCTTTGGACTTTTGGTAAAAAAAAAAAAAAAAAAAAATCCTCAGAGAAGTCTCTGCATGACAACCAATGTTTCCTATTGTTCTATTTTAAGTTTAAAATAGAGATTAGACCAGATATCAAAGAAATATTTACCTAATACTTTCGAATTTCTCAATGAGCGTGTTGACTCCTGCTGATATGGGTATTTCCTCCTCTCCAGGCACTAAGCTCCTCGATGACTTGGGATCAGCTGGCAGAGGCCGAGAAGGCGCAGGAGGAATTCTCTCCTGCCCAGGTTTGAGATGGACAGGCTTAGGAGGTACTAATAAAACACAGAGAAGAAAGGGGCGAATAAATCTCCATCTTCCTTATGTTAAACCGAGCCCCAAAAATCCATACAGCCAAGGCAGAACGAGGATAATCCATTCTTTCAGCCTTCTTTATGAATTCCACTGGTGCTGCTGCAGTCCAAAACCATTTCTTACACAAAAGCAGGCTGCCCCGTGCTTGAGAACAATGTTGAGTTGCTATTTTGCATGTCTAAAGTTCTACCATCAGATGCGCTAACGAACTGAGCGGCGCGCAGGACCTCACCGCTTCCTCGTTACCAAACAGGATGCGCGGCTCATGCTCCGCTCTTGCAAACGCTCCTGCCATCTCGGTCGCGCTGCCGAGTTCCCCTCCCGTGACTTTTCAAAGCTAAAATGCTCCACTGAATTTAGCACACTGAATTTAAGGGGGAAGAGGAAAAAAAAAAGAAAAAAAAAAAAAAGGAGAGAAACCCAAACCACCAAAAAATAATCCCATCGTGGATTTCTGTGCCTTATATTTACTAGACCAGAAACCCCACAAGCAGAATGCAACAGCTTTTCTTCCTTTCATTCTCCCTCCCCCATCCCTTTTGTGGCATAGTCTTCATAAATTTCCTTCCTCTTTCGGTACTACATATACTACAGAAATTAAATTCACAGTTTAAGACTGCAAACATTCTGCTTAAGATTTCATAAGGAGGTATAGGTGAAAAGTTTAACACAGTATTTTGAAAAATGTAATTAAAAAAATGTATTCAGACCACTCATATTGTTTGCAGAGTAAATGGTTTGGAACTACGCAAGCAGTAACCCATGGCAACAGGTTCACATGCAGTTACGGTTTCATACAGTGAAAGCAACTTCATATAAGCAGACCTTAAACGAGAAGATAGGCAAATTGACGGCGCACTTACTCCCCAGGCACTTACTGCTTGGAGCAGCACTGCCAAACCCTCGCCTGGTTTTAAATATCCAAAGAGCTAGCACGCAAATGAGAGAATTCTAAATGCAGGTTTTCTTAAATAACTCTTTCAAGAGCAAGAATTTATTTCAAGAAATTGAGATTTTTTAATGGTCCATCTGGCACATCAGCATAATGCGATTAACATTGTAATGGAGCTTTAATTAGCAACTGTTCTGAATGTGTAATTTCATGGTTACTTTCTCTAAGAGGATAACAGACACACAGGCACCCAAAAAGCCAGTGCCTGTTGTCCCGCTCTGCCCGAGCTCCGCGTCTGCTGCAAACCCCGGACAAGCCTCAGCGCCCGCTCCCCGCCAGCACACGGATCACACGGATGCTCCATGTCCGGGGTCAAGGACGACGTGCTCGAGTCTGGGGTGCGGAACGCAGCAGGGCTAAAACTTGGACGTGTCTGATTGCATCTCAGCACCACAAAAATGAAATCAGATTTTCTAATGATTTGAGTCATATTGGGATACTCAGACTGACTCTCAAGAATTCCCCAATGTTCAAAATTTGGAATTCCTATCCTGAAACAGAAATGTTCACACATTAAAGACCTATTACGTATTTAACAATTTAAGACAGGTTTTCAGCACTCCAAGGCGAATTTTACTGTGTCCCTTAAAGGGCTGACTGACGACAAGGGGTCTCACTGCTGTCCTCACAGACAGCATCCCTGCCTGATCCCTGCCTAAGCCCTTCCTGGCAGCTTGCAGGATGCTAGACTCAAAGGAAACACGGAGATGAAGTGTCCTTTGGGTGGCCCTGAATTTGGTAATTACCAAAGTAATTTGGGGAAAAATATAATTCAGCAACCAGGCAAGGTCCCCAGCCGGATTAAACAGCGTTTACAAAGCACAAGATCAACACTTGAGTGCTGAGACCAAAAATTCTATGTTCAGAGTCTACAATAAAAGAGGATCCCGGCAGCAGGACAGGATGTGCGGAAGCCAGAACAGGCTCCGCACGGTCACATGGACCATGGAGGGAAGATCTCCATCTGCTGAGAGCAAAGGCACCGCCACGCCACTGCTGCCCTCACTGCACAGGGCTGCCCCACCAAGCAAAGAGAGTTTACAGGAAAAATGTCACCCTGAACACAGCTGGTTTAATAAAAACAGCACCCCAAAAGCAGTGTGTGGAACTGTATCCGCCCCAGGACTCCGCACAGGGTTCCTTAATTTTCTCAATTGCATTTTCCTGGAGAGGCAAGAGGGAAATATTTTCCTTCCTTTGCTGGCTCTGCAGCCTGCACAGTAAGGGGGGGCTCATGAACTACACAACGCAAACAAGCCTCTTCCAATGTACAAAGTCTATAAAAGGGAAGCGAAAAATATCTTTATCATCTCTCTTCTTTGCAAAGCATCTTAAATGCAGTTTTTTTTATTGCCATGTGTAAGCTGTTTGCAGATACTTTTTAAATTTTGCAAAGAAATAATGGGAATTAATAAAATAACTGTTTATGTTTCATGACAGTTAAGCATCTTTCAGGAAGCTGACTGGCAAATCCAAGACCAAGACTTGCAGTAGTGATCTGCAGTGTTGGACAACTTGGCTCAGTCTAGCATAAAATTAGAATATTAGAACCAGATTTCAGATCAGAATCTGATTTGTGCATCCTGGAGTTGTATGACAGCCACATTTGGACTGTGACTGGGTTCTTAATAGCATTAACATTTAGTAACATGACCAACCTCAACAAGCTAGAGTCTGTGAAAACAGCATTAGCAGGAGTAGCTTATCAAAACAGCATGTTACTTTTTGGTGCCATTTTACCTCATCAGGAAGTTAGTCCTAGAGCATTATGCTATACACCAGCTAGTGAGGTGCACCAACTGCATTGCTTCTAAGCCCATGACTGTAACAAGAGGTTTGGATGTGCATTTCTGAGCAGCAGAAAGAAAGAGGTAGTAACTGTCCCAGCAGTGGACACAGATTACGCTAATCCACTCGGGTAACTTTTAACGGTGTTGGAATCAAGCTAAGTAAGCTCCCTTCAACACTTCTGATGTTGAATGTGGAAATACAAACATACACACACAGATATAAAAATACATACACACACATGCACACTTTTATATACACATTTATACGTCTCTGTGTATATATACACACATACACTCAAAACAGGCTATATCATCAGAAGTGAGAAGTCAGTGCTCTCCTCAACTTCAGAGGGGCTTCCCTGATCTGCACTCCCTGAATTCACTCCATTTGTTACTGAACAGGCACTTCTGCTACTATTTTTCATTAGAAGTATTAACAACACTCATACAACACCCACTAAAGAAATATGGAACACCAAGACCTCGAGGAGAAAGCTCTGCGAACACACAGACCACTCTAGTGGAATTAGTGGAACTAATACACCAGCTAAACATTTCAGACTGCCTTCTGTTACCAGAAGAGAGAAAACTTTTTTGGGGGTAGCTGTTGGGCTAAATTCAAACTCAAAACCTGCGTTCATAAGGGCCTCAGTTTGTACAAACCTCCTAATGGTGACCAAAATATTACAGGCTTCTTAACAGTTTTTATTTTAGGAGTTTAGTATCTTCTCTGTGATTCTTAACCCATCTAACCCAGGTAGAACGTGGTTCTTCCGGACTTCTATGTTGCCATATTCGGGGACTGTTACCCATTTCACTGTGCTTCTGGCTGCTCTGAGGAACTACAACAGTCCAGTTGCTACCCTAGAATGTGACTAGTTTAGCTCATATTTCTCTTTTTTTAAAATATATTCATTCCACTTAGGCATTTCCTGTTGCTATGTACAGTTCTTTCAATAAATGGAAAACAGATCCCAGTTTAAACAATAAGCTATTCTTACCTATGTTATTTAAAAAATTAATAAAGAATGAAAACAATATTGCTAACTTAAACATAGACTTCACAGCTGCATGAAGCATACTAACAATGGAGGAAATATAATATGACAAGTAATCTGCTATTTCTGAATCAATTTCTTCTCGCAGGCCTCCCTAAGAGGTTACTTAACACTGTAAAAAAATGAAGATAACAATACTCTGATAACTAAAATTGAACCTTACTATACAACTCTACTTTATCATGGCTTAAAATTAAAACAATTCATTTAAAAATATTTCACGTAGTGCCTGATGGAAGTTTCCCACTGCTGAGAAGACAAAGCCACTTGCCTTGGGGTTTCTGCAGAGGATGCATTTTGGCCAGTGGAGCTTTGGTTTTGGGCTTCCTTCCAGTTTGATGGATACATTGCGCAGGGCTGATGTGCTGCAGTTCGCTGCATGCTTCCAATGCTGAGTTCGACTCAATGTGACATTTGATTTGAAAGGGAGAACAAGGGCAACCTGAGGAGGAAGGGAAAGAAAAAGTTAATATTTGTTTCCTTTTCTTAATCCTGAAAGGTCTTTCTTAATCCTGAAAGGTCTGCGCTTCCTGAAGGCAGGCAGGAGAGGGGAAGCAGGGAGCCAGTGATTCACTTGCAAGTTACTACAACCAATAAATTCAGACTCTACAAACATGCCAAACTAGCTGATTAATAAGGTAGCAGAAATTCTGGTATTCATAGCTTCTATTAATCATGACTTCTTCCTTACAGACATCCAAAATAAAAGTGAAATATCAAATATAAAAAATAAAGGCTGTTTCAGAAGGGGTCCTCCAAGCACAAATGCAAGTGCACTAGCGCACAAGAGCTTTCTACTTGGTAGAACAACAGCTAATTTACAGCGAATTAGCCGTGTGTCTGCTGGAAAAAATGTTCCATTCCTTCAGGAGATTTAATCATTCAAGCTACACTTTACTGCTATTTATTATTCCTTCTTGCATAAAATATTAACATTTCCTCAAAAGGCTTGAGTCTTGAAGATCCCATTAAGATATGATCCAGTGGGGAAAAGAGAGGAAAGAGTGATTAATATGTTTGCTTGCCTTTTAATTTAATGCTCTTCATTTCTGTGGGCGCTGTGGAAATAATCCCATATATCTGCTTTCACATAGTGGTTAATGGATTTTCTAATTTGGGGTTTTTGGACTTGTGGCAAGGAGGTGCAGGCTACATGAAATCCCCGAACCAGCTTTACTAGTGTGTCACGAGGAGGAAACTGGAGCACTCATCCCTAAGGAATGGCACAGAAAACATGACACACACTCTTCCCATAGTCTTGTTTTAAAGTGGACGAGTCACCAGCATCCTTTTGCAGTGAGAACTGTGTTATGTAGAAAACGGATTCATCTAAACCTGAAACTCGACCTCAGCCTTCCTACGATACGTTCAAGAGCAAGGAATGAGCTTCCCAAATGCAACCTACTCCTGGCTATATTTCTATTAAGATCAAAAAACTTAAGTGACAAGCACCTCCATCCACATCAGCTAAATTATCCCGAGTTTACACTAATGGTATTAAATCGGGATGAGACCTTTTGGGTCCAGACTTTGAAATCCGAGCCCTGCAGACTGCCTGTGAAGATTAGCTGAGGGCTGCTCTCCAACCGCAGGAACTTTCACAGCGGTACAGATTTTTTTTTAAAATTGACATAAAATATTCAAAAGCTCATTTCACTAACAACAAAAAAAAAAAGATTCAGATGGCATGAATCTATTCACTGAGCTCTGCCACCCAAGTATGCAACCCATCAATTCCTTGGTTTGGCTGACAGTTTTTGCTGTTGAAGCTTCGTTAGCATTTCCACCAAAATACCTGCTTTTCAGCAGATTTGAGACCTACTATTAAAACATGCTTATAGCTGAAATGAATTTATAAGCAGTGGTGTTGTTCATAGATCGTTTTTACTTATCACAAAAATGCAGTGAAATGCAGTAGTGGAGATCAGAAGAGGAGGCCAACAGATTAGCCAAGAAGAGCTGCCCCAGGAGGAGCCCACGCGATGCAACATCCCTCGTGGATGCTGCGGTTCCCAGCCATGGCAGCGGCCACAGCACTTTTTAGGGAAACTACTACCAGGCACTCAGGACAGAAGTAAATTATAATAGTTCCCTTACACATTCCCTTTCCGTGGACCACCACAACCACCGAAAGGGACCCTCTTCTCTGATAACATTTTGCAGAGGTTCGGAAGAAACCCAAGAGCTACTGCTCTTTCTTTCCTTTTGAGATTCAGTGTGGAGGAGGGAGGTCCCACAACCTCCCTTTTTTACTGATAAATACGAAAGCTGTTGGTTGGTTGTGTGCAAGCACATGGCACCACCAGAGACCTCTTTATATCTGTGCTAAACGTTAATATCAGTTTAGCTCACTGAAAAGTACAGTGCTCTGACCCGTATTTCATGGGTCCACAAGAAGTTTTTCTCTTCTCCTTCAAAGTCCAGTCAAACAGCCAAGGCACAAGCTCCTTCGCTGATATAACAGCCCAAGGCAAACGCCTCATGTCAACTGCAGCAAGCTCCAAACTTAGCTCCAAAGGCCTCAGAATTTGTGCTTGGAGGCATCTGCGGAGCAAATACTTAGTTAAGCCTTAGACCACTTCCCTGTAATCAAGGGAAGACCAGCTTAAACAACAACAGAATAAATCAGCTTCTAGAAATTCAGTATTTTATATCATTTGTCTTGTACACTGCATGTACATATTATTGCTAAAAATAAAATTGCTGTTCACCTGATGCTGGCACTTAACTTATTTACTGACACAGCATCCAAAGAGCAAGAGGGTACAAAGCATAAAATAACACTGATAAGCACTTAGAAAGACAAAGAGCTTGGAAAGCCCTAAACATCAACTTCATGCTGGCCTTAAAGCAAGAAAAATATGCATGGTTAAAACCACAAAAGTGGCTTTCTTTCTTTTTTCTTTTTTTTTTTAAAACTTCATTTAAGCCAGTATCCTTTTCTCTATTCATCTCTGATGTGGCCCCTAAGGGCTGCTTTCTGCACACAAGACAAAAATCCACTTTCTTTTGTGTTTTTTTTAAGTGCTATAAAATGACCTTTGAAAATAAGATTTACTGGATTATTTCACATGGAATTCTCCAAGAGCAAAACACACTGGGGGCACAGAGAGGCCCTAGGGGATCAGAAGAGATGGGGAGAGGGAACATCAGTGAGGTGCAGGCACAGCCCAGGTACCCCAAGCGGCTTCCAGAGATGGGATGTTGTGCTTGCAGAAGGCTGTGAAGTGCCTAAGTCCAACGTTACTTGTGTAAACGTCACTTATAAGCAGTCTCTCTGTTCAAAACTAATGCAAGAAGAGACCAACAAAGATGATGCTTCCCACGGGTAACTCTTCATGTTAGATTCAGAAAACGATACGTGTTTAAGGCTCTTTCAAAAGCACAACTTAATGAAAATTCCTGAAAACACTATGATGAAGAACAACTCATATTTTCACTAAAACAGCAAGTTTGTGACAGCCTTTCTGACAAAATTCAATGCCACTGGGAAACCCTGTCACAACATGGAGCAATATTCATCCTCAGCTTCATGAATTTTAGATGACATCCTCATTAAGCTGTTTACTCTCAGAAGAAAGACCGTATTTCTCTTAGATGTTGTCACATGTTACAGACTACAGTCTGTTTCTTCATTAGACATAGGTAAAATACAAAGACTGAAGGTTCTCCACTGAGCTTAGTCACAGAAAGACCAGTTCAACCCAACAGATGAACATCAGGTCCTCTCATGCACCAACCTCACAGCAACCTTCTCGCCTTTTAACCAGATTCGGCTCTTGGCCTTGGCATCTAGTCCCCAGGTACCAGGGTTTAAAAGTTGTCTCAGTTTAAAATAATAACTAACTTGGAGCACCATGACTAAGAGCAGCAAGTGTCTGAAACAGGTACATCCAACATCTACCCTTAAAATTTGCTTTCATACATAATTAATACCTGCAGGGCATTTTTCCAGACACCCAGGAACATGACTTAATTTAAAGGCATGCTTGAATTTTTGCCTGCTCAAGCCAAGCTTTCCTCTGGAAATGTCAATGCCTCTGCTATGCCTAGAACAGCTCGCTGAAGACTCAGAACTCAGTCCCAGCAACGAGTGCATGAGCCTTCCTAGTCCCTTCCACATTCAGCTCTACCACTGCTGGAGCTCATAAGGGAATCAAGAGCCTGGAGCTTCCTGGTTCCTAACTCTGTGCTCATTTACACCTCCTGCAGCATCAATGAAGTCAACAGCCCCAAAAGGCAGCTTTAGTGTAATGTGATATCTGCTTGTCTGGCTCTGAGAGCAAAAGAAGATGTTATGATTCCCTGTTCTCTCTCCGAGAAATGAAACTATCCCAGAGGGAAACTGGTGGCTACATCCAGAGATGCACAAAGTAGCAGCACTCCTTTACCATGATTTTGCAATATTCATCATGCACCTCATTTCCTAACTATACCTGGTCATAAGGAGGGTAAGCTACATCACCAGGCTGATTAAAAACTGCTTGTAGCGAAAAAAAAAATAAATACAAACAGACTGGAACCTACATAGAGGCAAGGGCTGTTTGTGCTGCCAGCCAAGTCTAGGCAAGTAGTCACATATGTACCCCAGAGCAGCCCCATCTTTAGAAGCAGTACTCCCTCAGTTGCTAGTATTTAGAGGCGTTTGGAAAGTTTGAGGTTGCAAGAGCCTTTTCTAGATAACTCCACAGGACGTGAGCTCCTCCCTGCACGTGGCTGGAAAGGCCACGCGCACAGCCCACCTCCAGCCTCCCCTGGCAGGTTTTCAACAGCTCAAGCAGCTCCAGATTCCCAGGCGAGACATCTGCTTGGATGAGACATCCTCATCCCCTGCTCCCCGGCAAACGCCTTTCCAGGAGGAGAGGCCACGTTTGCTCACAGCGAGGATCCCCGTGCTCCCAGCAGGACTCGAGCACAGCAGCGCCAACGGGAGCCTCCGGGTAAGCGCCCTGCTGGGAGGGATCCTGCACAGGTTGGAAGAGGTGGATTGGCCGCACTGCATCGCAGCAAGACGTGTACTGCAAATCAGAGGAGCCGGCCCTCATACCCTGCTCACTACACACAGTTACAAAATTAGCAACCCCTTCTTCAAGGTGCTCCACAGCTCCCTGGAGTCCTTCCTTCCTTGCCCAGATTTGACAGTGCTGCACGAGCAGCGCGGGCTGCAGCTCAGGCTGCCGCAGAGCAGGACGACAGCACCACACACGGGTCCCAAAGCACCTGGTGGTGTTAACAGCAGCCATCACACGTGGCATCGCTCTCTGCCACCCCAAACAATTTAAATCCGGTAAAAGAGCGATAGCAAAGATGTCACCATGAACTTGCAGGCACAATCAAGAAAACATTTTGTTCAAAAGCAAGCAATAAGAACTGGCACAGATTGAGATTCTATGTAAAAAGAGATGCAGATCACTTACATTCAAGCAGAGACCCCCATATTTTTCTCCTTTACTCAAGCCATAAGATAACGAAAAATCAAGGAGATGGGTTCTCGGGGCAGCGCTCACAGCGTCTCCCGGCGGCGGTGGGGAACGTGTCTGGCTCAGCGCGCTCAGAGGCTCGTGCTCGCAGGGACCCACCTCTCCCGTCCTGCTCGATCCGCGTGGTTAGGTAGTGCAGTGCCTATAAACGTGGCAAGCTCGAACCGAGCGGCTTTACGGAGCAGAAGTTACGGGAGGCTGCCGCGAGTCAGCAAAAGAAACGCTCTTTGGGTCAAGTTTCACTTGTGCAGCAAGTCGGATGCAGATGTTTCAAACTCCTGAAACTTTCTAACGCAGAAAAGACAATAAAGCCGGACGCCTCTAAAATTATTTCCGTTTGGATACAGCTCAATGGTGCTGCCAGGATGGTGAGTAAGAGCCCAGTGCCACCAGCACGACGTGACATGGAAACCGCGTGCAGAGGAAGCCACGTGTGCCGGGGAGCTCGGCAGGAGCCGCTTCCGTGGATCCCGTGCAAAGATTGGGGCAGTTATTTCCCACACACCTCCTCCTCTTCTGCCTGGTGGCAGCTCTCCTGGAGGAATCTTGGGAAATGGTAGAGAGAGAAAAACCAAATGTCTATTTGAAGTGGAAAGCTTCATTTTAGGGTAAAATAGTCCCCAGAGTCTCACAGAAAAGCTGCTATTTTGTGTCCTTACGAGAAAAATAGAAAGTTTGCAAGCCCTGCCAAACTCCTTGGTTTGAGGAAGGCTATGAGAGGTTTGGTAAATTCAGTTTAACACACTTAAAACAACAAAGAATTATGGCCACAGGAGGATATTCACAGAAAGAACACAACAGCTAAAATCAACAAGCCCAAATCTGTGCACACAAGGGGCAGCCACGGCTAGCGACCTCCCCAGAGCGGAGCTGCTGCTCACGTCTGGGCTGGCACCGCCGGGCTTCCCTCTGCTCCGGACTCCTCCAAACGCCTCAGGTGAAGGCACCTCCTTTGGGGGACCTTTCTGCGCTGCACGAGGGTCGCTGCTGTTTAAAGCACATCATTGCGTGCGCATCCAAACAATTCAAGGCTGTGTTTGCCGGTACGGGCAAGCTCTTTAGGCCCCTTACCTTTCACCATCTCAGCCAAAATGACACATTCTTGTATGTTACATATTAAATATCTATGATATTTGCTTTACCACTGATAATTCTACTACTGACCTTAGAAGGGATCAAGGTTTCACTGTTGGTGATGACTGTCGCATGGTTCCCTGTGGTGACACAGGCACATAACTCTGGGTACCATCACTGCCTCTCATCACAACGTTGGTGCCCCAAACCCAAGACTCACTGCATGCACTGAGGACCCAGCACAGGCAGCTCAGACGGATGCACTTGCTTGTCCCCACCTCGGTCACTAGCTCTTCTCACAGACATCGCTAAGCTCACGAGCTACTAGCAAATACTGCCTATAAAAGTGATTCCTACTGTATGGCTGTGCTGGTTCTATGCTTACATGCTATAAATATCCAGGAGAAACAATATCTGTGGGTGACAAAAACGATGAGCTTCAAATATAATTCTCTATTACAGCCCTACT
>JAUBNY010000965.1:6057109-6071580 GCA_032275445.1 Crypturellus soui | reverse complement strand
CTGCAGACAAGGCCGGGGGGCCAACAGGGACCAGCCCCCGCTGCAGGAAGGGACCACGTCGTCCCTTCCAAGGAGCCTCACGGTTTGGGGAGACAGCCTACAGAGTACAACCAAGCTACAGCACCTGGGCTCCGCCTTCAACCCCATGCTCATTAACAGCCTCATTTCTAACAGTGGCTCCTCAGACGGCAATTAGGACTGTGGTTTTATCTTCTGAACTCAACGTTTTTGCTCAAAACCTTCCTAAGATAAAAATTTACAAAGTGCCAGAAGAAAACACTTTGAAAATAAAGTGTGATGAAGTTGCAGAGGGAGCAAAATCAATGAAACAAATATAGTATTTTCAATGCAAGAAACCATTTATTTTCTTTTCATCTTTAAGCATCAAGTGTCATCTGGTGGATTGATACAGAACTGCATGGAAAGTAACAGCACATATACAACAGCAACATAAACATAAGAAAGCAGAGAGAACATCTCTACCTGCAGCTTGCAGCATGAAGAAGCATCGAGGTGCCAGCCCTCACCAGGTGCCAGCGATCAGTCATCAGACTTCTTGTAACACCCCTAGGTCATTTACTGATTGGCACAGCTGAAGGTTTGGGAACCACAGTTCCTTGGGGTTTTCTCTCAGTAACACTAATGAAAAGCATCCCCTTGCATTGTCACGCATAAAGCCTAGTGACCTGGCATGTTGCTTGAAACAGAAAAGCTAAACAGATGTACAAGTGAGGATGGAAGAGTTCTTGCAGAGCCAGTAAGGCTCCATATGTCTCCAGATAAGATACTAGGAAAAAAAAACAAAACAAAACAAAACAAAAAAAAACACTTTTTTTTTTTTAATGTAACCTGAGATCTTGAAGTAACTACTCGAGACTGGAACTGGAGTTTTCAAGGAAACCAGCTATCTTCAGTGAGACGTCAAATCTGTTTTCCCTCAGGAAAAAAAAAAAAGACTTCAGATGTCTTAATCAAGGCCAAAGCCCTGCAATACTTCAGGAAGAGGCAAGTACTGAGCCCTAAGCCCATGCTTCCTATTATTTTCTGTTCCTTTTCAACACACATTTCTGTCTCTTCTCTTTAAACCAAGATTAACTACCCCTGACAATACAATTAAAACATATATCCTTCCTTATCAGTGAAGGGAAGTGTGGGTAAGAGGCAGGGCCAAGGAGAGACAGAGACTACAACAAAATCCTAGCAAAACTACAGAGGGAAAAATAGTTTGCTATAATCACCACCAAAAATAAGAGAAAAACTTGTCACAACTCCAACCTTTAAAATATTTTTAATGTATCATCATTATAGAGATCCCATTTGTGAAATACATATTTACTGACCTTGATAAGCAAACCATGGGGCAGATGCCTTTGGGAAACACCCAGGATCAGGTTTTTGGAAGCAGCACAGTAATTAAGTTATAAAGCAGAAAGCCAGCAGCACCTCCACCTTCCTGTTGCTTGGAGCCCTTCCAAAGCCTGTTCCCGTAAGCCTAACTGTTTGAAAATACAACGTACAGAACACAACCTGCAGCATCCCGGCTCCCACTTTAACCCTGCGTTAAAGGCTGCCCCGACTGCCAGGGCAGAACTCGAGCTCCGGTGCAGCCCCCAGCTGCTCCCGCTCTCCGCGGCCTCACGGGCTTGGACAGAGGAACCGGCTGCGGCTCGAGCTGAGCCCGGCCAAGTGGCACCACCCGAGACACTTCCCAAAGCCCTCGGCACACGGAGAAGCCTCAGCGCCTGCTGGACTCCGCGACCCACCTCTCCCTGCTCGCTGATGCACACACAGACATATTTATAGACTACATACACATATACACACACACACACACACACACACACACTACATTTCCTTTCTTTGATATTCTTAACATAAAAAAAAAGTTTTACCTAAGCAAAACCAATTGCTAACTAATACAAGCAAAGAATAAATATAACAAAATTTACAGTATGGATCTTACCACTTGGTGCTGCTTCTACTCCTGGCCCAGGAGCAGAGACCCTCAGGGATTCTTCACGAGCTTTCACACTCAGTGTCTCTCCTGTTGGTCACATCCAGCCTTCCCCCAAACCTGACACACCAGAGAAGTAAACCGCGGCAGCGTTTCTTGACAAAAAACAGCTATTCTGGACAAGGGAGCTAAGGCAAGCTTCTCACCCAGAACTCCTTACAGACACCTCCTGCGGGAGGACATTTGCCAGGGGCTACTGGCGAGGAGCCCCTGAGGCGACAGGAGCGCGGAGCGTCACCTCCGGGCTGCTCGGCCTCCCCGGAGCCCTCCCGGGCTCGCATTAAGGTGCAAGGGCCGTACACAAACGCCTACGGCCACGGTTGTTTAAATTACACAGAATGAATCAGAACCTAAGACAGGATACGTTTCTGGTCCTCCTGGGATTAAAAACTGTAAAGTGACTCAGTGGGAAACACAGTCTGCCTCACTGCAAAAACAGCTGAACCCAGAGTCACACGAGCAGCGCCTGCATCTCAGCAACCTCCTCACTCCAAGCCAGCTTTGCTTGGTGAAGTCTGCAAAGAACATATGGATACATGTGCATCCCCATGGCAAGAGCAGCCCTCCACCACAACCTCCTGCGCTGTGGGGCCCGCTCCGAGCCTACAGCTACCGCTCGAGGCCCCAACCTAACGCCAAGGGAAGCCACTTCAACACGGTGCCCTCATCCCCCAGCGGGGACTGCAAACCCTGTGTTTAGGGGCTGGAAAGAAGCTGGGAGGTTCGAGAGAATCGGCACGGCTCTATCCAGAGTTTCCTACAACACCCACTTTTTCCAGCGCGGGAGATCTGTGGTCTTGTGGGGACTCACTTGAACGCCAGGTTCTTCCCCACAGCCGGAGCACCAGCTCCCAGCTGAAGAAATCCTTTCTTCCTGACAGACATCTTACAGATTCCTTAAGCACAGTTTTTCCTAGCGTTGCCTTTATTGCCGGTGCCAAGAACGCCGTCTGCCAGCACAGTAGTAGCTCGGCTTGCAGGGCGAGAGGAGAGGGGGAAAAGCCGCTCCAAACAAAATCAGCAATTAGGAATTTCCTGCAACAGGAGCAGAGCTCCGATGAACAAGCAGCAGAAAACGATGCTATCAAAAATGACAGCAGTGTTCTTCCTGCATCAGTCTTGACTAACCATCATAAGAATCCAAGACCACCTCTACGACAAGAGTCAATACTTTCAAGTTACTCTTGTTGAATAAAATCATTGCAAAGCTCCTTTCTTTAGGAGAACCCAAATCCTCCTATTTTTTAGGATGCAGCTACTTAATTTTTCTGACACTCATGTTAAACACATGTATAACCCAAGCTACTGATCATAAGAGAAAACGTCCCAGATATACAAGAATGATCTGATACCTTGGATTGTTGCTGTTTTTCCTCCAGTCTTCTATAGATTCACTAAAAATAACAAAACAAAACAAAAAACCCAAAAAACTCTTCCAAGTCAAAAATATCTAGTCTTCCTAGATGAACCTATGTTTTTCGGTGTTTTTTGTAAGTAGAGCTGTACACAGGTCTTCTTTGATTCATTCCCATTGTAATGAACTCTCACCCATCTGACAAAAAAAAGTACAAAAGAAAAGTTTTGTTCCTACATTTATTTTCCCAGTGGAAGACCAGGGTGTAGCGGCCAGAATGCAGTTGTCTCTGACATTTCCTGCTTTTACCGACCAAAGTCCATCATTCCACCCAAACTATAAAGTCCATATCAAGCCTGTAATAAGAGAGAATGGAAAAGATAATAGAAAAACAACTTACGATATCCTGTTTTTCCTAAAGATATTGATACGTTAAAGAAAATCATTAACTGTTAAGCACTCTTGATCTTAACAATGCCACTACTTTGCAATCTGTATCCTCAAACACTTTAAAAACAACCCAGGAATTACCCAATATCTGAACATGAAGGAGCTGCTGACGTGACTCATAGGAACTGCAAGCTCAGTTTCTTGCACAGCTTTTACAGAGCTCTGTGCATTCTTATGACCTAAACAGTACCAAAATAAACACCAGTATTCTTGCAACACTTAATATACTTGCAAAGAAATGAACTCAGGAGAATCCTCTTTATTTCTTGAAAGGCACGGAAAAATGTTTTATGTTTTGCTGTATTGGGTGTGCTTAGTCTCATCTAAGATAGCTGCAGTAGCAGAAAGTGTTCAAGTTATCATTACAAATAGTAGCAGTACTTGTTTTTGAGGTGCCATCCTGCTACATACAGACTTAAACACAACTATGCAGAGAGTATAAAGCATTTCATTAATTATAATAATGCTGGCTAGGTGATTTAGGCATGCCCTAGCCTACAAACCCACTTCTAATAGCGGGTTAGCTAACCTGATTCTAGACGATAATACTCGTTTGCTAGTGACAATCCATCCAGTTATAGTTTGCTTTATAACATACATTACATAAAATAAAGCGGAGCTCGTATTACCAAGGACCTGCCCATTTGCCCTGAATGGGACTAAGATATTCCATCATGGACAGAAAAGATTATGTTATTTTCCAAGACCTTCTTTAAAAAAAAATACCCACAACCGCTTCTAATAAAGGCTTTGCTGTCTTCGCAGTCAGCACAACCTCAGCTACTGTGGTCATCCCTCAGCCTGCTCCGTTTTCAGCCCCAAACAGCAAAGTCCTGACTATGGACAAGTTTGCTCAACGGAAGCCTTGCTCCTAAATTTGGAGCACTTGCAGAATAAAATAGTTGTTCAAAATTAAACACAAGAATATGTTATTGTTATTTTTCACATGGTCAGTATTACAGAAATCGAGTGGAGGAAGAAACCTTATTAAAAAGTTGCAGCAGCTTGAATGGCTTCAGAAACAGATTTGCCTGCTGGAAGGTGAATCTTCTCCTTTGGACCAAATATTTAGAAATGAACCATCAGCACAGAAAAACATCCTAAGCCTACAAGAAAGTCATATCCACTGCTCTCAAGAGAGGATCATGCTACTATTCAAAAAAAATGTAATTTAATTAATTTAATGATGTATTTTCTATAGTCAACAGAAAGTGCATTGAACCTAATTTTAATGCTCTCAAATGTATCTAGACGTGTTCAGAAGAGATACATGGGCCTGACAGCCGCAGAACTGTCCCATTCAGACCAGCTCCAAATGAGTGACCAGAGAGCTCACGGTCTTCACTTAATATGCTCCATATCCCAGCCAGGGTGCAGCACCAAATACCGTCATTATGCAACTCCCACAAAGGTTTCTGAGTGCTCCAAATTTCTGCTTGCAGAAACCCACTGTGAAGGCAACAAACCCTTCATAAATCAGACTTTATCACAAATGCCATTAAATAAACAGAAAAGTAACAATGCAGAAAAACTGCAGACTTCCACTTTTTGTTGGTTTTTGTTTAAACAGACCGGCTCAAATCCTGCAATTGTAAGATCCAGCATGAAACTCTTAAAAGGGGGGAAAAAAAACCAACCATGCAAGTTAATTCCAAGCACCAGCACCAGGAGGTTTAACTGAAGAATCAAGATGTGTGTGCAGTTCTGAATAGACCGGCAGAGTGCCAGGATGGGGACACATCCAGAGTCACCTCAAGTGTCAGCTAAAAGCAAAGTAAAACATTTTAATCGGACACATACAGAGCCAAACAGAAAACATAACAATCTACATTCGGTTTCTGCACGTTCCTAACACAGAAAACCCAAACCTAGTTGACAATATGGTCTTTAGGAATAAAAGACTCCGTACAATGTACCTTTTTTTAAATTATTGTTTATGGACATAAAATACAGCACAGTACATTGCATTCATTCAATGGACACCTTTTGGAGAGCCAGTGATCCAACTGCAACAGGAATTTGAACATCACCACCAGGATTTGCAGCCTCGTGTGCCTCTTCAGTAAGCGCTTTGGAAGAGCGGCTCTTTCTTCACGGCACGCAACGGGCCTGATGACTCCAGGCCAGTCCTAGCCACCCACAGCTGCTTGAAGAGCCAGAGCCCACAGCCTGGCCATGTGCAACTCCATCCTCTGTCTACCTCTACGTGTAAAAACCCTTTAATTACATTCCACAAAAAAATGTTTTCAGGCTTTGAATGCAAATGACACTTTAGCAGTATTTTGGAAATTACAGCATAAGACATTCAGAAATCTTCAATGCATTTCAGATTTCAAAGAAAGATGTGAAATACTCATTTAGCAGCAGGAACATATATCAAGTGTGTGTTAGATTCGGCCTCATGTTTTTCTCACCGTGCTCCTGGCTAGGGCTGGGAACAGTTTTGCACGTGAGGAGGCTCCTCGCTGCACCGCGGCGCCAGCCAGCACGACAGGCCACGGTATTTACCCCGTCACTGCACCCACAGCTCCGCACGCTACACACACATGCTACAGGCTCGGGCGTATGATTTAATGCATCATGTTGCTTTTTCCATTGCAAAATAAAGAACCAAAATGCTTTTTTTGGGGGAAAAAAAAAAAGCTGCGCTGGCAGAGGCAACCTGCTTGCCAAGGCGAGCGCGCCCGCGCGCGGAGCTGCTGCCTCCCCAGCGCAGTGCGGCGCAGCGCCTCGAGCGCGGCCGGCAGCACGACAGCGGCACCGCTTTGTCTGCCCTGCCTTCCAAAGGAGAAACAAAGTGACTGGGGAAGCACAACCAAGTCACAAATCAAACACATAAAGTCCTTTTCTTTTCCCAAGTACTGAAAAGGCAGGCAAGGGAACTCGCTGCCACAGGATATTGCTGAAGGGTGCAAGAAAACACCACTGCATCTCCACCGAGGTAAAAATAGCTAGAGAGAATTCTAAGGGTTGTTTGGGTTTTATTTTTATTTTTCCCCTAAATGTATAATAGCAACCCTAAATCTGCTCCATCCACAAGAAAACTTCCATTTCAGCACAGATTGGTCCTGGAAGTTTATAACCACCCCTGCTTTCGCGTATAATCCAATCTTTATATAACTGAAGGGAGGAGGAAAAGAGGGGAGAAAACAAAATAAACCCAACTCTTGGTGCCAGCTCTTCCATAACTAATTGTTACAAAATTTTCCATGTCTGAAGTGGCAGCTGTGGCCACTGGCAGAGCTTAAACACTGGACTAGACTGATGGTTAACGCAATGGTTCCTATATCCCCAATAGGCACTTCCACAGTTTCCCTGTCCCAACAAGAAGGGCTACAATTTTAAAAATACCTTTTAGGGCTTGCTGGGAACTATGAAGACATTAGGCTTCCCGCAAGCAACAGGAACAGCCTCTGCTCTGCTCCACACGGAGCTGCTTTCACAGCCACCAGGACGCAGCAGGCACGACCACGAGCAGGGCAGCACACCCCACGTCCCTGCGTGGCGCCAGAGCCGGGCGCACGTCTGCTTTTGAGGGGACTTTTCCTCCACTGGTGGGTCACCTGCAGCCACATGCAGATTCATTAGCACATACAGAGCCACAGGCAAGTTGTGCATTCCCCTAGGAAAGCTTGGGAGACCTCTGGGAAGCGCAGCGGCTGTGGGGCGCACAGAGAGCTCCCCGCTCCGCCGTCATGGTATGTGCAACGTCCTGGTGCTCCACGAGCTCTTCCCCCAGCGAACCCGCCTGCTCCCGAACCTGCGGAGACTCGACAGCTGGGAAAACAGGGGATGTAACTAGCAAAGCCCTCGCTGCTCCCTCAAGGCGCAGTGCCAGTGTCCTGACACGCAGCTCAGCACAGCTCCAGCCAGGAGCAGCACCTTTAACCAGGCTCGTCAGGGCAGGGGCCTCCCGCAGAAACGTCGCTAGGAAAGCGGCCTCCCCCTCCGCAGGGGCGGGACCACCCCAGGTCTTCCCTGCCAGGAGCGTCACGGCTGGCACGGAGCTTTGGGTAACAGCAGCACCCAGAAAGCGAGCGCGTGGAGGAGGAGGAGACCTCGGGTACCTGGTCTGGTGCTTTGGAGGGAGACAGTCTCCATTTTGCCTCGCATTTCCCACATCTCTGTTGCTCAGTTCCCTGGAGAACCTTCCCTTCATTTCTGCAGTGTCCACAATTTGCTTCTAACATGGGTCATCTACAGGTCTTGTCTTCAACAAGTTTCTGACTTCTTGGCTTGTTTATAACCCTCTTTCTTCACAATCTCCTCCTATCTCACCCACTGCTTTTGGCACTTCATTTACTTTCTTCTATACTGTCTTTCTGTCTCAGTCTCTCCCTTCTACCACTCCATCCACTGTTATGCTTCACAAAAGTATTTTTATCCAGCATTTTTAAGATGTGGGTGAAATTCAAATCACAAACACTATTCAAACACGGAGCAACAGTAGCAGATAATCGGATACTTCAGGAAAACTTACTCTGGATTACTGTCCTGCTTGCAGAGTGACAGCAAAATACAGTGAATGGGTTGTTCCTACCAAACACGGTAAATCCATATTTGGAAGCCTCTTCATGCCTCCTTTCCCTTCTCCTTCCCCAGCCCCAATGTTTAGTACAGTAACTTTCACCCTGCTCAATGCCCAAAATGATTGCTGAAGTAGCAAGAATCTCATGAATGTAAATATTTGCTCAGGGTTAAGTTACCAAGAGAGAATTTCTACTCAGAGACTGCAAGCTCAAAAAGGGAGAAGAGGGGCCAGAAGTTTAAAAAAAAAAAAAAAAAAAAAAAAATAGGCCCGGGGTTAAATTCCTTCAACATAGTCAGACACCTGCGTGATTGTCAAGTCTGGAATAAATGCAAGATGCCTCTGAGGTGCAAGTGATGTTTAGGTGTCTCTCTGCCTTCCCAAAGTACTGAGACTGCTTTTTGGTCTTCCAGAGGTTAAACAGATTCTTCCATAGGAAGACTGCTAGTCTCCAAACAAACACCTTTATCTCTGTCCCCCTGCGATGCGTGAAGGTGTTTGCTGCACACGCTGCACCCGAAAGCTCTGTCACCAGGACACGGGTTGGCTTCCTAACAACAGGCTGACACGTCAGCCCAAAGTCCGAGTGCTCTAGCCTTATGCATTAACTAGATCAATGGGTATCATAAAGTAACCACAGAGGTGGTTATGCTTAAAGCATTTGCTCTGTACATTTTATTTCAGCTATACTCAAAATGCCTCAAGAGAAAAATGGCAAATATGAAGCAATGCTCATTCCAGCATAAAAGTGTTCTCTACTTGAATGTTCATTAAACCAAAGCATTCCTAAGAAGAGGCATCAAACGCATCTATGAAGAAATTCAAAAACTAGAAGAATCACAGTGCAAAACAAAAAGATCCATCATTTTAAAATATAGTCTGAATAATTATTCATTTCCACAGCGAAGTTCACAAGGACCTAGAGTGTTTAATAGCTCCTTGTCTCTCACAACAGTTTCCTGTAGTCTGCTCCATCCTCCCTGTAAGCGCCTTGAAGATTGCCATCCGCAGAAATGCCTTTTCCTGCTAGGAACGGATCTGAAAAACATGAATTGTACATTATTCCATTCACAGCCTGATGACAGCTCAGTGCAAAAAGACTGCTTCGAAACAGAGATTGATACTTCCCTCTAACACATTTAAACATACCCTAGACGTCTGAACAATTCTAAAAAAAAAAATCTTTAGAATGGGCATAGTTCTTGCTTTAAAAACATTGGACACTTGAGAACATCACTAGCACGCAGGGAGGACATGGAAGCGGGAAATGGTGTAGCGGTTTCTGCAGAGCACAGGGCTCCTCCGGCCAGCTGGGGCGCCGGGCAGGGGCGCAGGGGCAGACCCGGCTAAGGCTTCCGCGTGGGGCGCCTCGGGACGCTGCGCGGCAACCAACCCGGACTCGCCAGCTCCACCAACGCACTTCACACCACTCAGCGTAAGTGCCTTACTGTAGAGTAAAAATCACATTTTAGCCCTTCTACAGTATTTTTACACTGCCAGTCTACTGTCAGAGTCATTGGTTTCTCAGAAGTTCATAATCAAAATGAGAAAGAGATGGAAGGAACAAAAAGGTCTTCTGCTGATACACATCTAGGCAATCCCAGCTACGTGCACCACACGGCAAACAGGTCCCACCGCTTCTCCTTGTGTTGCCATCTCTCCCATTAAATTCTGCCCGTTATCACAGTCTAACTCTGCGGTCGCTACCTGCACACTGTGCACCGCTACTTGACGGAGCTTCCACCCCTCCGAGAACTGTTGCAGGCCACGGGGCTAACCCTGTAAGAGATGACTGAGGTTGCCCTGTGGAGGTCTCCTCCTCTCCTCCGGCTTCTCTCCCAGCTCCTCGCCCAGGGCTCTTTCCGTAACAACATTGGCAACTTTTTGTCACATACTATGGTATAAGCCCGGGTGAATAATCAGGAAAGAGCAGCCCAGAAAACAAGGAAGTGGCTATTTACAATAAACTCAGAAACATGGTTGCATTTTATAGGAAAAAAAAAAAAAGAAAGCAGCAGGAGAGTGAGTGACGGAAGGAAGGAAAAGCGGGCACAGAAGCGCTTTGAGAGGTGGTGGTCGGATGCCACAGAGGCTTTAGCCAGTACCAGGTCACACCTGCACGCACTGGTCATGTCTCTGACAACTACTGCCACAAAAAGCAGCAGCAGCAACAGGTTACGAACGTCTCAACAGGGACTGCCGCTCTTTTTCCATTTCATTCCCAGTGGCCAAACCAGTGCGGGAACGGAGATGAGCAATACTTTCTCACTCCGTTTACCACACTGTGTGTTAGCATCTCTTTGTGTTCCCCTCGTCTTGAGGCGCAGACACCAGCATCTCCTAACGACAGCAGCTTCGTGTTAAGTGAAAAACCTCTCACTGCGAAGTAAAACCCAAGGAGCCATAACATTTTAAGACAGTGTGAAGCGCAAAATGCAGATATGGTTACACAAAACCTGGTTTTTGAAGAGCAGCGCTGCTGGGGAGCAGCGGGGGCGACGGGAGGGAGGGCCAGGACCTTTCCGAGCGCTTTCCAGTTGCCTCCACTATTGTTCCACCAACAAAGCCCTGCTCCGGTTTCACTGCTCCCGAGCTCCGGGCCGGCACCTCCTGGCCCCAGCGCCTTCCACCGACCCGTTGCGTCGGGGCTGCAGCTCCCATCCGCGGGGCTCCGCTCCCAACCCCTCGGCGGGGCTCAGGGTGCTCCGCCGGGGAGCTCTGCCGGGGCCGGGGCACTGGGACCGCCGCTAACCGCTAAGCTGGAAGGCCCGGTGAGGAGAGCAGGAGGCCTCTCCTAAGGACCGGGGTGGCTCAGGAGCTGCCGCATGGCGGAAAGGGCAGGCTGAGACCCATCCTCTCGCTTCTGACTCCTCTCCTCTCTACTTGTGACTACTTTGCGTCACTTTATCTCAGCATCTCTCAAATTCTCTGTCTCACTTCCCACATCTGAGAAATATTTTTTTTTAATTTAAAGAAAGCTTTTGAATATTTTGGAGAAGTTGGAACAGGAGAGAGATATCTTGCAAATGGTACCAACATGCGTCATTATGCAATTGCTGTAAACCAAGGTCTCTCCAGTGGAACATTCATTTTCACATTAAAATTTGATGACGTCGGCACAAGCAACTACCACAGTTATCACTGCTTTTAAGCTGCCACACTACGTGCTCCACTTACTTAGACAAACAACCACCTGCATAATCAATAGCTTAAGGCTCTAATACAGTATCTGCATCCAATCCTGCAAACTCCAAGTATTCATTCATTAGATTTTACCAACTACCTCTTTTAAACAGTCCAAATTCTTTGAATTATCATTACTTAGTAAAGTGAAAATATTTAAATAATTACAAAACAGTTTGAAGAAGTAACTGAATCTTATTCAAAAACACTTTTAAAGTTTACAGGTTTGCGTTAGTGGGAACAAGTTTGCAGTAAGGATGTTAATCCCATCACAGAGGTGTTTATACCTCCATCGTTTCAAGGCTCATGCGGACTACTCACTGGTCCTGACCAACCAAAGCGGGACCATCCGCATCAGCACTACTGCCATCCTTCACCGTGTTTCAACAAAATCCCCCAAACCAAAAAGATGCAAATGATTTTTCTTGAGAAAGGCATTTTGAGTGGGGTAGGTAGTAACACACAACCGTGGGTCAGGAACAGGAGCATTCACCCAGCCTCCACTTGACAGGTACACGGGAGGACAAAGTTGTTTCCAGTAATGACTAAAAGAACCTGGTTGCTAATGCTCCTTTGAAAACCACAGATTTTACACAGCATTTCAGAAGACGGCAACCCCTGAACCCCCCATCCCACAGAGCCTGCCTGAGAGCAAGGCTTCCCCCAAACCAAACACACAAGCACCCTGAATCATGGAGCAGGGAGACTAACACCTTTGGGACGATGCGAAGAAGCCCGTAGACCAAGCTTGTTTATGAAACACTGCAGTGCAAACGAGGCACAAATAAAACCTGATCACTTTCAATTGCGCCTTCCCAGTCCTTCCTTCCCAGTGTCCCCGGACTTCAACAACCTGCTCTTCTGCTGCTCACCCAAGACACCCTTCTCCCTTCTCACTCACCCTACCAAGCACACCCTACAGAAGGTGTTTCCAGGATCCTCATGACTATATTTTAATTACACTACTTTTTTTAAAGATTTGTTTGCATGCAACATTCTTTGCTGCACTTCTGAAGCACTTCAAAAACAAATAAGCTTTCAGGTCCCAATCTCCTTGTGCACCATCGCTTCAGCTGATACCTAACGGGGGACATCCAGAAGAGCTCAGCACTTTGTAGGTCTCCTAAGCCTTGGCAACGTCGCACTGGATGGGATGGGGCAACATCGCTGGGGAGACCCAGCACCTGTGTTTGGGCATCCATAAGGAGGCAGAGCTGTCCTGGGAAGAGAGTCCCGTGGCCACGTGCAGCAGACACTACAGACACACACCCAGCTGAAAGGAGCTGCCCTGAAGGGGACTGGAAAACACAAAGTCCAACTCCCTTGAAGAATGGTTTGGGTCAAGACTATACAAGCTAAGAGCTTTCCTCAGAAAATAAGTCTTAAAAAAAAAAAAAAAAGATTTCGTATGTATTAATTATTTGACCTCTCCTTTGGCGATATATCTGATCAAAGCCGCAAAAGCATGCAAGTTTATTTTGTACAGATTTGGGGTAGATTACCACACTCTACAAGTTGTGCCTCTGAGAACAGAAACCACTCTCTCATTGCAGACAACCACAGTGGACAAAACTACATAACCATGCGATCCAGGACGTATTTATAGCCCCTGCCTTCCAGCATCTAACCTGCGAGCTGGAGCTCTTTCTGTATGTAACACAGCATATAGGTAAGTTCTCACACGGCATCGCAGCCCGCCCTGGCGGACGGCTCGCCGAGCTCGACGTTTGGCACCAGGGCATTTGAGGAGATGCCAAGGGCCAGACTGTCGAGGCTCCCGGGGCCAGGGCACAGCGTTTGCAACTCACACGATCCTTCCTGGCTCATCTTGCCTTTAAATACCCCAAGAAGCAGCCCAGTGGAAAACTCAGTATTTTTAAAAATAAGCAGTTTTTTTTCAGAAGTAGGAAGTCCATCTTCCTTGAGCTAAGGGGACACACACCATGAAAAACTGTGTTATAAAGGAGTCCACCCAAGAACAAAACCAGCTTGCTTGCTTGGGGCATGACTTTATCAACACATTTCTGCTAGTCTGGGTGCCACCTGCATTCCCAGAACACCATAACCAGAAGTACTTCAGACTGAAGCCTTGGCTATTATTAAAAACACACTTCTCATAAAGAATACAAAAATGCCATTATCAGTACATTTGCCACTGCACACACTGCATTTGAGCTCTGCACCCTTCCCGCCTGGGCAACGAAGTGAGCGCGGGTTGCTGCCTTTGTTGAAATAAGTACAATTATTTCTCATTGTAGAGCCATTTTCCTTTGTGTCCAAATTCCCCAAAGCTCGCGAGGGAGCCGAGGTAGCGCGTTCGCCTTTAACACAGCTTAGCGCGTTCGGAATGGAAAATGTGACTGAGGTGCTGAGGTTTAAAAAGCAGCTACGGGGGATGTATGCAGCCAATTTTCTAAACATGAATCTCGTAAGGTTTTTTAGGTTGGGTTTTTTTTCCTTTGCAGGAGAATGTGGGGCTTGCAGGAGCCAGCCAGCTAAATGCAGCAGAGCATTATGGCTCAGAGGTTTCCAATTTGCAGCCAGAAATGGTTTACATTATAAAGTACTAACAGCTCCAAAAAGGTATTCAAGAGAAAGAGAGAAAGAAAGAAAAAAAAAAAAAAAAAGCTGAGCGGAGCAGAGGAAAACTTGGCATTTCACGAGCGCCTAAAAATGGATCGTCAGGAAGCAAATTTGATCTCCCCGCCGTTAATAACGGCCTTGCCGAAGGAGGCGTCCAACAGAACCGGTTTTATGTGGTTCGGGGGGAACTAAGAATAGAGCCCGGCGGGGCTGGGCACGGCGGGGCGCGCAGCCCCGCTCCGCTCCGCGCCGTCCCGCTCCGCTCCGCGCAGCCCGCGCGGGCCGGGGGGCGGCTCGCCGGGGCCTGCCGCGCCGCGCGGGGAGCCGCGCAGAGGCGCTCGCGGCAGCAACGGGCAGAG
>JAUBNY010000965.1:6038964-6056657 GCA_032275445.1 Crypturellus soui | reverse complement strand
CCGCCTCGCCAGCCCCGGGCCCGCGCAGCCCCGCGGCCGCCACGTCGCCCCGCGCTGGGGGGCACCGGCCGCCCGGGCCTGGCGCCCCGAAATGGCGCCCGGATCGCAGCCACGCGCGGGGCAGGCGCCGCTGGGGCGGCCGAGGCGCGGGGAGCGGCCCCCGGCACCGTGCCCTGCGCGAGGGCGCAGAGCGCCTGTGCTGCAGGGGCGCGACGGGTGCCCTCAGCCGGACCCGTGGAGAGGCTGAGCGCGGCGGGTGGGCAGCCCCAGAGCATCCCTCAGGGCACCGGCAGCCTCCCCGCGTCCGCCCGTGCGAGAGCGCCTCAAACACAAACCCTCCTCCACCCAGAGTGCCTCTGCCTGCGCCCAGAGCTGCCCCACGTGCTGGTCTGCCACTGCCCCTTGGCAAGTTGTGAGAGCTGCTCCACGTGTGTCATTACTCAGAGCGCTACCTTGCGCACAGGTGTCACCGTGGGTGCACAGCTCGTGAGGAGCTACCGAGCTCCGAGGGGATGCTGTCCCTCGCCACGTGGCAGGACATGAGAGCTGTGCCCCAAAGGCACTCGTTCCCACGCAGCGGTGTCCTGCCTTCCACGTGAGCCACTGCCCGACAGCCCTGGCTGCTCACACGAGGCGCATGTGCAGGTCCTCGCAAGGAGAGTCCGCAGTGCTGAGCAGAACAACTGCATCCAAAGGGCAGTTCGGGAACGAGTTTACAGTTAAGCAAGTATTAGGCCGTGGCCTTTATTTTTGGCCAGCTAGGATTGCAGCGAAATGCCACTGTAAACTTCTCCATGTCCAAGTATCAGCTGTTTCTTCAACCAAGATAAGCAACAGGGAATGAGTAGATAAGCAGCAATGGAGTGATCTTTTCCTGGCACTCTGCTGGGTAGTTTAAGGATTAAACGCTGCTGAGTAGATACGCTGACAATACCCACAAAAAGCACCGTAGCTGCAGAATTGGTTTGGTATCAGGACAGTATTTGCTGGGACACTTCCTCCAGATCCTGTGCTCAGCTCCCGCCACTCCTGGAGTCAGAGGCATCCAGTCATTTAAAAACCTGGGGAACAGAAGTCAGGACAGCCTCTTGGTCACAGCAGGTGACACTGAATACGTGCGTGGGGCTCGGTCACCGCGGGCTGTAGCTCCACATCCAGCTCCGCGAAGCCCTTTCCTCCGAGCACGGCCGTCTCATGCTCTCCAGCCGCTCCCCTCTGGTCTCCCACAAAGGAAGTCGTAACAGGAACAAGTCCGGCTTGTCGACGCCTCGGGCACTTCTACAATTCTCAGCCTTCATTTCAGAGAAGTCGTCAAATAGAATAGGAACTAACTGACAGGGTTCTGCACTGAGCTGCATCTTGCTGAGCACCTTAAGGTGCTAGTTTTAATAAACCTTATTTGCAAAAGCAAGTTGCAGTTTGTACCTATACAACATCCTTTCTTTAAGGTTCGAAGCGTTGGACAATATCAATTGAATGTGCCCTTTGTCATGGGCAATTTTCTATCATTTTCAAGCACTTTATGTCTAGTGCTCACACATGCAAGGGTAAAAGAAATCAGTCAGTGTGGTGTAAGCACTTGGTGGAGTCTGCACAAATACTGCACACAAAAAAATAGTTGCCTGTCATAATGCATTAAAATTCTTTCACAAGAGCAGCTTTCTCAACGCGGTTTAATTCTCCCTCATGTTAGGCTTTGCAGTTAAATAAGGATTACCATTGCATGTCTAGGAAAGATAAATTTGAAGAGGGTAAAAATAACCTTCTATGCTTTTAATGAGACACTGGAGACCAAGACGCCAGGGCTGCAGTCGTGCCGGGTGTGTGACACGCTCTTCATGGAGGAGACGCATGTTGTGTTCTCTTCCGGATGATGTAACCGTCAGGGTGACCCTCATGTGCTTTTGCCATCATATGACACTCGACCGAATATACAAAGTTCCTTTGTGCATTGGCTCCTTATTTATAACCCTGACAATTTCGATCTGAGCTTTTTTTTTTCTGTTTGAAGAGACTACTTTTCATCTGAAGATGCAGTCAGATTAATGTAACATGGCCTCTAAGTATTTATGCAATCGCTTTTTCATGGATTTGAGTCCTTTCAACTGCAGAGAAAGAAGTACTGCTTTATTTCCCACTGACAATGAAATTAAACCAGCAATTACCACAAAAATGTGAAATTTATTACTATATTGGACTCGATTCTATTTCTTTTGCTTTAAATATATAAAAAGTGGAAGAAGAGAAAGATTCACCAGAGGTGGATTTCAAGGGGAAATATTTTTAAGCTTTCAGTAGTTTCTTTTTTTTTTTTAAATGATACCTTAGGCAAAAACAAGCTTATTCTATATTCACTAACAGTAGTTACCAAAGCAGCCTGGAATCCAGTGAGGAAACAAGAACAAAACAACAGAGACAAAAAATAATGAACTAGGTACAAAACTAAAGCAGTCCTCCACACAGCACACCAGTTTTGGGGCTGCTTTTATGCTCTGGCAGAAGATTTTACAGCAGACTGGGTATTTATTCAGTACCTACAGGAAAATATTTTATCCTTACTTCATGAAGAACTTGAACATCAATATTTGCTGGATGTTCTCAACTAATGCTAATTCTCCTTAACACTGAGGCAGTTCAAATCCCGGACTTTCTATCAGTGGTTTCTTCATACAATAACCTAATAGTTTTGTATATAAATTGATTTGCATCTTCGTAAGGAAACATATCAGTGTTGTAATGTGGACCCTCTGAAAGCAGGAGCAGCAGGTTCACACAGCAGATAACGAACGGTTGCAGTGAGTCAGGTTCTCCTTCCAGAGCCTGCTCTTCTCAACCAAAATCATTGCTGATTGAGAAGCAATTCTTCTTAAACCAAAGCCATTCTTCATCTTTTAAACCCTGGCTTGGGAAAAACAGTAATCCTGTTGCCCTTAGGTTACAAGGAACGGTGAACTTCAAGGGTGCTGAACTTCAAGGGTCCACTTGCTTTCTTTTGCTCTGTTTTTCTTCTGTGTGCCTGGTGTACCCAGGATAATGTCCTTGATCATGGCTGGACTCATAATTCATATTTCGCTCAGAGAAGCTACACTCGATCTGGGGCTGCCCGCACTGGGTGAGAACGAGCAGGACCTCAGGCCGCCCCAGCTGACGGCCGCCCGCGGGGCAGCCGGCACCTTCCTGCTCTAGCAGTGGCTGCGTCCCCGCTTACTAGCCACAGCCGTAGCACCAGGGTAGACTCGAGACAGCGCTCGGGAGTGCTGCAGAGACCTCTGCATACATTCACTGCTGTTTGCTGTGGTTTTGCATTTATATTTTTAGAGTACTGGAAGCTGTAGACTTGTCAGACATGAATATTCATCTGCAGAATTAGGGATGAACTCAGTGACTCAGAGGGCCCTTTCAGTCCTGTGTTTGTAGTTTGTTTTGCATCACGTTATACAGTAAATGAGGAGTTAAAGCTTGTCACTGGTTTGATTAAACATTCCCAAACAATATTGACTTTCAGAAAACCCTCCATAACAACATCTGCTTTATGAACTAAATCATCTGACACAGCACAGATAAATTGAAAGTGATATTTTTCAGAAGCAAAGTTTCTCAGGAAAATAAATGCCATTATTCAAAAGGAAGAGGACAGGAATACTTAAATGCTCTTAGCTTTAAACAGGTCTTAGATTATGTCTTTTTGGAGCAACTTACTGCAGTATTTAAATATCTAAAAGTTTTATATCTTTTTCTGTAGAGTTACAAGTTTTCAGTAACCCAAAGTCAACCCAGTTCAGATTCTGATGGTCTGTAGCTTTGATTAAATTCCAGAGAACTGGAATCTCCATGAAACATAGACGACAACACTTTTCTGGACACTTCTAGGCTAGAAACGTTCTCCTGCGCTGGTGTGAAGGCAGCTGGAAGGGCCCCACGGCGCGCTGCGGCGTCGGGCGGGCAGCGGGGTCAGCTCTTGGGCAGGAGCACAGAGCTCGGGCTTGAGGTCTGTCATCCCGGTCACTGCTAGTCCAGGTCCCGAAATAAGCACCGACTTGCTTTGAATTTTGATTAAGGCCGTCTCATATCCTTTTCTCATGTTACTTCAATTCTAAGCACATCAAATCAAATGCATGATAGGTATTACCATGAGTTGTGGGGGTCCTGTGAATCAGTTGGAGCCAAAATACCTAGTAGCAGTTTACTTTAGGAAAAAAAGCCACCAAAACCAGTTAGCACAATATTTATGGAAACTTACTAAAACGTCTAAAACACAAACTTATTTCCTTTTAAAATAGATTATGTTTGATCCTCCATAAAACTACTGAAAAGTCTACAATGACATTCTTGAACCATCTCTTACAGAAGTTTCAAGTCAGCCATCAGCGACCGCTGCTCTCGCAGCGCAAGTCCGTGGACACCAGGACCTTGCTGAATGCAGCAAGCCCTCCTTTTTCTTGATACTTCAACTTTTATAGACAGCAGAGTAAGAAAGATGGGCCTTAAGAAATCTAGCATGGTCTTATCCATGAATTAGTGTGAGGAGTAAATACAGTATTTTACCACATGACTTTGGTCATGTGAGAAAAAGAAATACAGGTAAAGATGAAGCCACCAGCGGAGTTCCCAAAAGACCTCTTTAAATCTCTGAGAGAAAGAAAATCTTTCCTGGAGAGCTATTAGCCTTTAATTGTTGATTAAGTAATAAACCAGGAATATTTACTGCTTTTGATCTTGCAGGTCCACCACCTTTCGAAAAACGAGCCCAGTTTTAGCAGGTGTGACACTGGAACTCATTACTGCACTTCCTCCAGCGGCACTAGGCAGCAGTAGTTCATGAACCACTAAAACCAGGTGTTTAATTTCAGTACTTAGAACTCCGTACCCTAAAACCTTGATTTCTCTTCCTATTACTACTACAATCACTGAATAACCCATCCACCCAACAGTGGTCACAATGAGCAAAGTGTGTCCTCTCTGCAAATCTTTCAAGCAAAACAGGCGCCTGTTTCACCGCTTCTGAAAACCAAGCCATTAAAAATGGAAAAGGTGGCACAATTAGTGCAGACCACTAAATTTTGATCCTTTCTGTGTACCAGATTCCCCATAAAAAGAGTTTGGGGCCAATTTTCACCTTCATCTCCATGGACATCTATTGGTTTTCAATATCAAAGTTCCCTCTCTTTCTTCTCTTCAACCTTAACACTCCCCACCCAAGGTTTGGCTTTTCATTCGGTCCTATCATAGAGCTGCTCGGCATGGGGAGGTTGTTTTTACCACCTGTCAAATTCTTTCTCTGAAGTGAAGAGTGATAGTAACTGAAAAGGCACACAACAAATTCAGGGCCAGTACAGAAGAGAGCGATCGGCTAGACCCATCTTTCTCGATACTTTTCAGAGCAGTAGAGCACGTTGTGACCAGACACTGGATTTTCCTGCAGTCATTGGAAGAAGGGAGAAAAGATCAGCAACTGCAGAAATGGTCATTGAAGGAACAGCGAGTAGGAGACAAAGCCAAAAACAAAGCACCAGTGACACGATATAAGCAAAGCCATCTTATCTTTAAATGAGTCAGTGCATGGGAGAGCCCTGAGTTGACAGTGATGTCCACCCCAAATCCATGTTCAAGCAAGCTGAAACAGAAAGCACAAGAAACAACCAATGAGGAGATCAAACATGCAGGAATTGTCCACTGCTCCTTAAAGGGAAGTAGCCCAGGAGGTTTGGGGAGCTCAATTTTTCCATCAGCTCTGAATTTTTCCTGATCAGATGCAGAGCAGGAGCAGATGCCTGGTTCTTTCACTCCTAAAAGAGTGTGAGATCCCAAGCAGTGATGGCATGATGTGGAAGAGAGCCAAAGCACGATAGCGTCTATAAAACTCCACTTTAAATTTTCTTCTATCTGCCATGCATGTGTGACCACATTACCTTCTAGTTAATGAGATTTATGGGGCATTTCCTTAGTTTTAGCTCTGTTCCTCTCTTCACAGTGGGACTCGGCCTCAGCTCCAGGAGCTGCTGCAGCTCTTGCTTCATCTCCCGTGTTTCACAGCGCCCAAACAGACACTGCTGCGAAGCGACGAGCCGGGAACAGGCCTCCTCCCCGCACCACGGCCACGGCCTTCCTTGCTGACCCGTGCTGAGCCCCTGGCCGGGCTTTGCTGAAACAGAGCTCACAAACTGCTGTCCTGCCCACGCAGGCGGCGGTTCAGGCTGAGAGCACCCGCACGGAGCCTCTGGCTGAGCGGGGCTGGCGACGCGGCTCTCGCCTGCCCGCTCCTAGGGCCCACACGTGTTGGAACCAGGCGGCAGCGTCAGGGCAGCTCCAGGGTGAGCCCACGAGGCTGGTTGTGCGGCTGCGACCACACAGCAGGTGCCCGAGAAGCCGGACGAGTTGCCAGAGCTCCCCTGAGCCCAGACCTTCCCATGAGGTCCTCGTTACGGAGCATCCTGCGACGCGGAGGGTCACGGGCTGCAGCAGTGGGAACCGCTCGCTCGCTCCCCGCTGCAAGCCTGCCCTGGCAGCCACGTGCCAGAAACGCAGGAAACTCATCCAAGACGGGCACGGAGAAGCCATGGGGAACCGGCACAGCAGGGAGAGGAAGGGGTGGGGAAGGGCCCTGGGGAGAAAAAGTCAGAGCTTTTAGCGTGGAGCAAACATGAGGATTTTAGTTTTGCTCTGGCCGTGTGCGGCTGGCCCTGGGGAGCCATCTGTGTTGCACTGCCCTCTCGTGCCCGCTTTGAAGAACAGCTCCGAGGGAAAAAGGAAACCGGAGTTGGGAGAAAGGGTATTGCCTGCTCCAGTACGCTGAGCTTATGCCTTGGGCATTTTTGACCGTTTGGTGATGAATGGAAGCACGGCAGATACGGCTGCCAGGTGCAGGCCTAACTTTTTAAGTGTTCTTTGCATGAAGATGTCCTGAATTCAGAATTAAAGAGTTAAAAAAAAATAAACAACCCTATTTATGAGGCAGCCCATCTCAGGGTTCCCAGCCAGCCTCAGTGAATGTATTCATGGTTTGCCTCTTAAAATATTGTCATGTTCTATAGCCAAGACCTCAAAACCAGCCACTGGCACTAAATGTAAGCATTGGGATTTGGACTTGTGCAGCATTTTCCTCTGTATCTGGATATGGGGAAAAGATTGCTTGGAAAGAAGGGCACAAAACCCACCTCCCGCTCTCGCCCCCGGCTCAGACTGCAGCCCATGGGTTTGCAGCCCCGAAACATGAGCGCTGACTCGGGCACGTGGCAATCCTGCGATTAACGGAGCACAAGGGGACAGACTGGAAAACCAGCTCACGGAGCAGGAATGCCCCGTGGAAGGAGAGCAGCGCAGGCCTACAGCCGTGGTCAGGCTGTAACGAGGAGGGTTTAGGAGGCACCTCTGCACCGATCCTGCAGACGCGCTGCGTAAGCCGGGCTGCCTGCATGGATCGAAAGTCGCTTCCATGCAGTCGTGCTGGGTGCCAGGAGGGAAAGTGCCTACCGGGAGAGGTGGAAGCGCCGGCGCTCCCACCAGCCTCGCGCAGGTTCCCACCGTGCGGCGGCTCCTGCTCCGATGCTCCCTCTCGTCACTTGGAGCATTTTTCTTCACAGTCATTGAACTGGTTTCAGACTGCGCAGTGGCCAGCCAGAACGGTCATCTTGGAGCAGATCTGAAGTGCCCAGGGAGTGACCAGCTCCGTCCCCAGACTGATGCAGAGGGCCCCTCTCCACGGCCCGGCCTTCCTGCATCACGCTGGTCCTGTCCCTCTCCCTGCTCCGGGACTTTCAATGCAGGTTCAGGTGTCACAGAGCGCCCAAGGCCCCCTCATCGCTCCGCGACGGTGCCACCAGGCCTGGGCTGCTGCTCTGACACTGGTGTTTCCGCAGGGAGATGGGGCAGACACACATACAAACTTTATTAACCAAGTCCCGCAGATGCTGAAGTAGGTCAAAACATGGCTCCACAGAGCAGCCTCTCACTCCGCCCGCGCTACCCTTCTCTCCGCAGTCGCGCGTGCCCTTTCCAGCCCCTCCGCAGCCTGCTGGCCGACCCCCATAGATGAAGCAATGTCCGCTATTTACCAGATGACACTAAATTGCCAGCTGCTTCTCCAAACTGAGTTGTTCCTAGGCTTTGTGCCAAGGTCCCTGCCCATGGCAGCTCCAGCTGCTCTGAGCGGCTCAGTCGGCCCGTCCTGTCCACTGCTGCCACTGCTCCGTGCTGCATCCTTCAGGCTCTTGCAGACCTCCATGCCTGACTCGTTTCCCCTTTCTTTTGTCCCCCACCCTTTCCCCCTTTTCCTGCACATTCTCTTTCTTCTCCAGCATCCCCCCTTCTCCTCGCCAAAGCTGATCAGCTCATCTGTGGGCACCCGGGGAGCCACGTGCAAAACTACACAATTCTACACAAGTGTCCTAGAAAATGCACACTGCTAGGAAAATTAAAACTATGTTTTCTGTTCCCCTTAGATAAAAAGTAGTAAGGCCATTTATTTAGCCTCACACTAAACCTAGGAACTCGGAGGAGTGAAAAGGGTGACTTACCGAAACAAAAACGACAAGCAGGAAACGCGATTCCTTTTCTCTTTTATTGATACTGCCAAGGTGACCACCTTTACGCAGGCAGATTGCTTTCCTACAAATACACTTTTTGCATTAATTTGGGAGTAACATTTTGCCCTCTATGCCTCCTAAGGTTACCCAATTAACACAGAGTTATATTTTTAATAATCATTTTCCACATTTCTCTCTTTAGGAATGACATTGGCTTTTTTCAGATCTGTGTAAAGGTTACTTGGCAAGAATACATGCATATGACATTAAATGGAGACCAATCCACCACTAAAAGGTAATGCACATAAAACATAATACAGTACTTCGACATCATTTCAAATAAATACCCACATACAAATGTAGTAATTTTAAATGCAACAATATTTCTTATGAATCAATACTGTAACAGAAGTTGGAAATATAAGTCCCCACATCTAGGAATAACAATGCTTCTTCCAGCAAACAGAAATCTTTTACCCCCGACAATATTATTTCAATTTGTACTTTTTTTGAGGAGTGGGAAGGCTTCCCCCCAACAAGTACCAATTTAATCATCCACGTGAGCCTCAGCAAGCGGTACCGAGCGCGGGTATGGCTTGGTGATGCGCTCTCCGTTTCTGTTTCCTGAAATTACAGTGATTAGATACAACATGCAAGAGAAGATATTAATGTCCCGCCTTTCACATTTGCAAACAATACTATGGTTAACTGCATCCACCACCATACGAAGCTAATAACATCAGTATTCCCATGACGCCCTCTGTACTGTCACCACGAACGTGTTAATACAGCTTGCTCATTTGATCGGTATGAGTCCATTTGGTTCCCAAAGTGTATTCGGGTTGGTATAGGCTTTTTTTCTTTTATTCTTTCTCTATACCCCTGAATTTGCAAGAATTTGCGTGATGAAATATCATTGACTAACAGAATTTTTTACAATTTCTTGTATATATAACCTCTATAGTAAGACTACCCATTAAAAATGTGCGAAAGGGGAGTTCACTTTGCACTTATTGCTCCATGTCTTGACTAAATTCCCAAACAGCCGTTCCTTTTCTTCTTGTATAGACTAAGCTATTCTAAGATTCTCCCTTAAAATTATTAAAGGCACTACTGGCAATAATTAATGACAGAAAGGCGCTGAAATATACCACCCTATCATTGACAACTTTAGAATTTTTCTTTCTAAATGTACCATAATTTGGCACAATAAAATGAAAAAGTAACAAAACAATTCCAATTTGGAATTTAACTGGTACAGTTGTATAAAATTCTGTTAATCAATAATACTTCAACTTCCTAAAACCCAGGAATTCTGGAATTTATAGGTAACACTACTTCTTTAATATTTTTCAAGTGCCTATTACTGTTTAACCAGAGCAAAGTCAAGTTTTCTTCTTGTTACATTGAACTATTCCTAAGAATAATAATACAATATGAAAAAACCCCAGAATTTGAATACCCTGGATTTCTTAAATGAACATGGCAGTTAAAAAAAAAAAATCAGTAATTTAAACATATAAAGCTTAACATTTTATAATAATAAAAAAAGCTGCTGAAGCACAGCACACGTATAGTTTTGCAGAGCTCATGGTTTTTGTTGAAACTCTTTCTAAACAGTCTAGAGCCCCCCAAAAAAGTCTCTGCCACATGCTGATGTAGAAATCAACAATCACAAGCCCAAATCGGAGAGAAACTATGAGCACAAACCACTGCATCTATATAAACTCTTCTACATAAGGAATTAAAGAAGCTAAAGTAAAATATCAAAATATCAAAAGTGCACAGGTTTAACAATCAGATAGAAAATGAGCATCTGCAATGAAATAGGAAATTCCCCCATCTGAACATTTCTAGTAGATCATAAATGAGTACGGTGATCATTACTTTTGAAGTAGGTTTCTTCAGCACTTGTAAGGTTTCTTACTGCAGCAGCACTTATAGGTAAAGCTTGTTTGTTTTATAGCTTGAGACATAAAGGAGAGTTACGGGTAGCAGAGAGGAAAAGGAGTTTTTTTTAAGGTTAGGAAGGGTCAGGTCAGATCCATTCTTTGTGCAACGGGCTACCACTTTTAGCCATAGTGAGAGGCTAAGAATGCTGTTGCACTGTTGGAAAGGCCTTCTCCAGGGACTACTCTACAGCTGAAAATGGAAAACAAAATAACATTAGAAAAAAAAAACAGTGTTTATTTCTTAATTAAAGAACTAACAACTTAATAGCGGGCGCTGCGCAAGCTCCGTAGCAGGTTAGTTGGCCGCGTGTGTGTTAGGGCGGCGGCGGCAGCCGCCGTTGGGGCTTGCGGGTGCTTCCCAAGCTGGCGGGCTCAGCCTGCGGGCGAGCGCGCTGCAGAAAGAAGGGCTCTTACAAGTACTGAACAAAGCTGCGCTGCTCAAGCACCGGTTAACAGCAGTGAATGTGCAAGAGGCTGTCAGTGAAGCTTTAGGTTCCCCCGAAACATGCAGGTCAATGTGTCATGCGGGCCAGTGCAGAGAACAGAACCGCTGGAAAGAGCCTGCGGGCAGAGGTAGGCGACGGCTTACGGATCCCATGCGACATCCCAACCCACTGAGAGTGCAGCGAAAGACGTGCACCAAGCCAACGTCTCCAGAAATTGATAATCAAGAGCTACAAGCCTCAGTCTTAAACACAGTCATTATTTAAACATACAAACAGCAGGACCAGGTCACAGTTGCTCATTTCTTTCTATGACATTGTACTCAAAGTCAAACTGTAGCCTTGACAAGCCCAAATAGCAGTCAGGCTTTTTGGCTTTTGTCTTGTTTGTTTTTCTTTTAAGATCCACAGAAATGAAGATGGAAATGATTACTAAACTTGTTGTGCTAATAGTAAAACTGTCCATATTTGGAACTGAACAGGTAGACTAGACTGATAGTAATAGTCACTGTTCGATGACACTGAAATCTTTCTATAAAGTTCCAGTTAACTTGAACAAAATCCTAACAATGAATTCAAATTCTTGAATTTACCTTTCTGCCATTAGTATTTGTGGCAATACTGCTATCAGAGACATAGAAGCGGTGAAAATTGTATTAAAGCTCCCTATCAGCGGAAGCAAGATGAAAACTGTTTCTATTGGTGCAAAAGAGCCTGCCTTTACAAGGTCATTTTGAATCACACATGCTGCAGGAATGAGAAGAAAAAAAAGGCCTTTTGGAAGATTGTGCAGCAAAGAAGAAAAAAGCAGGACTGGAAACTGTTAAAAGATGTCTTGTTTCTAAAACATCAAGCCTGCTACTTAGCAATATTAAAGCTCAAATTCAGGAGAACTCAATTTAAAAAAAAAAGTAATACTAGATGCACAGAATCTAGCTGCTAAGGCCAGAGTTGCTTTTTGTTGAAATATCTCATGCAGTGATGCTTGGGCAACATTTTAGATTTAAATCATTGGGGCATTTTCCCCCTTCCATATTGGCAAACGCAAGCCTGGCATTGGAGCGTGGAGCTGGAACGTTTCCCAGCCCTGGAGCGAGGTTTCCACGGCTCCACTGGATTGCCTTGGAGTCTCAGCGCGGGGATTCCAGGAGACTGCGACTCTCGCCAATACCTGGGCAGCCAAAGCCCCAGCGGGTTCCCTGCCCTGGGCAGAGGCCGGGCTCCTCAACGAAACCACCTGACGGGTACGGATGAGCAGGGCTTTACACTGAAACAGAGTTGAGGCTAGGCACTTTCAAACAGCTAAAAAAATTAAAAAAAAATAAAAATAAAAAAAGGAGAAAAGAAAAAAGAAAAAGAAAAAAAAGTGTGCCTTATTGTGCTCCACCAATTCTCCACAAGCCACAATTTTAGAAGCGACGTTTTTCAATCCTGTATGTTTATCATGTATATAGGCACCAATTACGAAGTACACTTTTGTATTATTGAATATATTGATATTAAGTGGCTAAAAAGGCCCCTTCAAAGTTCAATAGCAGAAGAAGGATTGTTTGCTTGTTTTTAAAGATTAATATGTATACTAAGCTACTCCAGAAATATTTATAAGCAGGATGATCCGGTTAAATTTTCTGTGCCTATAATGTAGAGCCCTGTAAATCATGTGCTTGCATAAGGAATGCACTATCTCTGTATACATATATAAAAAAAAAAAAAAAAAAGAAAAATCAGAGCTCTGAAATATTATCCTATAAAGATTAACACTGAAAGCTGAGAAAAACTGTTTTGTAGCTGACAATACTAGGCCACAGTCGCATTAATTCTACACACAGATATGTTGTGTGGCTACAGTAATATATGAAATAGACTATTTTTGAAGTATTATGCTGTAAGGAGCAACAGAAATCACAAAGATCCTTTCAGGACATGATACTTTTCCACAGCATAACTTCTTGAGGTGGAAGGAACTGTCTACCAGGTAGGATCCTAGTTTTCAAAAAATTAAGTTTTATATCAGATGGGGTAAATATTGCATATTTTCTAATATAAATGTGCAAGTTTTTTTTTTCAGGCAAACCCTCTGAAAAGAGGAAAGCAGAACGTAAATAATGTAACCTACCATGTTTTTCCAGCTTTTATAGTTTATAAAAGCTTTAGGACTTTGGTCAGTGGTGATATGACAGCAAAATTTTAATATCTGCCAAAATAGGCAAATTAATTTTGGTTCCAGTTTTGAAATGCTCTGCATTTCTAAGACATACCTCCAATCTGAACATTTGCTTTTCACCACTTCTTAAGCCACACTAACAAGGGAGGTTTTCTGTTTGTTTCTGCCTGTGAAAGCATTTATTGAAATATGCCGCAACCCTGGAGAAAGGATCACATTTGTGCTATACGAACTACAGTTAGTAACACCAGATATAGTATATCAGGTATACACTTTTAACACTTACCATAAACAGCAAAACCCATACATGTTAATTGTGGAAAAAGCTAATTCCTTTCCACTATTAACTTGTTAATAGCATCCCCGTACTTATGAATTAGTTACAGTTAAGACCACCATAATACAATCCGTATTACCTGGTTTAACAACATACTAATACAAGTCAACTCACTGCGACATTAGATAGTGGGGATTTACGCTGACCGTTACAGCATAAAGTAAGATGCATAATATGTTTCTTCTACACACCTCTCCTAGTCACAATAAATTTTATATTTCTCGCTACAAAACACCTGGTTATTAAGGACAGCACCTTCAGACCTGTCTGCACAGGACCGAATATGACTTACACTCGGGTTACTGCTCTTGGCTTTGGAGGCAGATTTTGTGCGCACCCTTTTGGACTGCTCATGGTCCAGCTCCAGATGCTCCAGGCGCTGGGTGAGGGCCAGTTTCTGCTGGATGGCCATGCGCAGCAGCGAGTTCAGAGTCTTCTTCTCGTCTTCGGCCGCCGCAAGCTGCCGCTGCATCTCATCCAGCTGCGTGACATACTCGTCACATCTGCAATGAAACACATGGGTTGTTAGCAATACTGGTCCCAGCTGTAAGATGTGAAACCATCGTGCCCGGCAGGTGCCCCAGGTTTGCAGGCTTGGCATGCACACCATTTTAGGAAGGACCTTCAGCCCAACCTAGAGAGAAGCACAACTAATATGCATTAGGGCTCTCACAACGCCACACTCAGCGCTGAGGCTCACACCTTTCATGTGGAACATGATTAACAGCATCCCTGGAAAATGAAGGGATGGAGCCCAGTATAAAAGTACTCATGTCTACAAATGAACACTGTACTCTCAAGCACCCCAAGAACATCGGTTCCAAGCTTTAGGTTGGAAATGGAGTCAGAGAGGAACTATAGGAAGAACTGTGAAATGACTCTTACTAAAATGACAATTAAAACCATCTGATCATCTGAATTTCATATGTTGTTGTTTAGGCAGTCTCCAGTAAAAGATTTCCAGTGGTGACTAAACAGCCTTTTTAAAGAGAAGTATCTTTCATAATTTCACTTTAACCTACTCTGATTCCTTATGCAAAATAGTATAATTAGTATTTTATTACTGTTTCTTCTACAGTAAGTGCCCATTATATAATTGTTTCCACCATAAAATTTAATTCTGAAGCAATTAACAAAGGAATGGCGTGTCATGGGAGCGCTGCAGGGGAGGCACTAGGGATGCCTGCAAGCTGCTTTGTCTCCAGTCCTTTCCACAGAGTGTGGAAGCTGCTTAACTTGCACAGAGCACCATGAGTTATTTTAAAAATTCAGGTCTTGTGTAAATGCAGGTTCACTGTACGTGAACATATTACACTTACAGGTAAAGAAATAAATTCTGATTGACACCTACAGATCTTTATAATGGTTGCATCTGTAATACTGCAAAAATACAACATAAAGCAAAAACAGAAATTCCTTTTAATGTGAAACTGGAAAAGCCCCTAAGGGAGATTTATCATCCTTAATCAGCAAAAAACAGACTTGGGGAAGGGGGTGGGACACAAAACTGCATTCACATGCAGGTTCACCAGCTGCGCTTATAGGACCAGACATCAAAATTTTCTCCACTGACTACCAATAGCAGAATTGGGTCTTCATCCTCATTATATTTGTTTGGGAAGGGAACAGGGTAAGTGAATATGTATTTCTTTGAATGCAGTGGAGATTATACAACCCAGAATATAAAACCTGCATGAACTACATCTGCAGTGCAGCTTAGCACAGCAAAAGGCTTTGAATTTAGGGCCACTATGTGGGTGTATATTTTTTGGTTTCTCTTGCTTTGCTTGGCACGGAACAGAGAGTTCCCTTGGGCCCAGATGGAGCCCAGCACGGCCGCAGCGTCCCGCTCTGTCCAACTGCTGCCAAGATCGAAAGCGGCGGCAGGAAGGAGGAACCGGGGCCTTCCCCTTCGGCAGGCGAGGCGGGGAAGAGAACAAGGCCTCTGCAGTAACGCAGCACAGGGACTTTCCGCACAGCCTTGCTCGTGTCTCCCAGTGCTCTGCGTTTCTGGAATTACTCAAACACCTCTTGATCAAAGACAGTCACTTGCACCAAAGCTGATAACTGTAACACATCAAACGCTTGTCAGCATCTAGCAGGCAATAAAGTAGTTTGCAAGGGAGCTAAGCTATAATTAAAGGCATAATTTTCACTCCAAAAGGTTATTGTAAAAGCCATTACCTCATCAAGCTCTCTGCCAGCATAAAGGCTTAAAACATCATACGACTCCCCTTAAAAATGATAAGGTATCCACTATTTTAAATACCAAAATTAGCATTTCTCATTTATGCTTCTTCTATTACAGCTCCACCGCAGGGAATTTTTCCTTCCTCTTCGAGAACCCTGTGTTATCAGCAGCATCCCCACAGCCGCCATTTTTACTGCACCTCAATAACTATTTTCTCATCTGTACGACAGGAATGGGTGGGTAGAAATAAGCAGCATTAACTCGTATGAATGCACGTGGTGCACCCTGAACCTGCCTTCCTGGACTTTCAGTCATGGGAAAGGATACAGAAAACAAACAAACAAGGCCCCACGGTGCCCTGTCAGAGGGTCACAGAAACGCGGCACACTGCAGCACAGGGCACCACTTCCCTGCACAGGAGCACCAGGAAGCTCCACGACTCTCCTGGGAGCCAACGCAGACTCCACACAGACTGGGATTTGTCTCTCTTGCTCCCTGGCTCCCAGTTTCTTTTTCTCTAACGAAGAGGGTGGCCTCCCTAAGCACTCTGAGAGAACACAGCCTCTCGCGCTACTCTACCTTAACGCGTCATTGCGGGCGGCCCTAGCAGCACGCTTGGGCTGACATGTGCTCTGCTGCTTTGCAGATGCAACAGCAAAATATCCTTCCTTCTCATAATGTGCGGATGAAACTCCCAGCCGTATATTACACGCAAAAACATTAGAAAGGCAGAACACAAAATGTTTTTGTTTTAAAAACAACTTTGAAACAAAAATAACTGAGGTTTATACTTTAAAGGACAGCATTAAGTTAGCATAAGTCTGTTGTGCTTTACACATTAATGTTTCTAAGTGGATACTGAACAGAAAGCTTTGATGTTGCTTATTTACTAATCACTGGTCATTAATAGCAACAAAAGAAGGAGTTTAGGTAAATATCACCTAGATTAAAAGACAAAACCCAAAAGCCACCAACTAGAACAAGTGCCTACACAGAGTAAAAAAATACATATATATATATATATATATATATATCTCCTGAATGTTGAATATAATGATGAGAAATTAAAATGCTATCTGGAGCCAAGTTATCCTTTAAAATGTGACAATGGGGTTATCTCCTTTTCAAGGACTGCCTGCCACTACTTCCTACAAGTCTGCCCTACCTTATTTCTGCCTACTGCTTTTTAAACTTTAACGTGAAAGATACTTTATAATAGTTGTAGCTAAATTCACCGTTGAACAAATATTTGTACTGGAAATAAGATGGATGCGACCAATTGCACCTGGATATAATACTACTTCCTACCTCCTCTGTGATCAGTGAAGGCTAAAGCAATTCTCCAAGCAGGAAATACTGCTAGACAGAGATGTGACTGCAGGAGGCTCCTTGAGAGAAACATCAACTGCTTTAACTTCTACCTCAGGAGATTAAGCTGTCAACCTATATTAGAAATTAGAACACGGTGGATTTTCTTGTTCAATAAAAACTGGGGAAATGTATTAGCAGAGCAGCACTTGAAATGGAAATGAGCACTGCCCAAGCTCGGCTCAAAGGGATATTAGCCACCTGCTAGTTCACACAAAACCTTTGTATTATAAATTCACGTTAAAGAGATAATTGCAAACTCCCCGCACCATATAAAGACCTCATCTGCAGCAAGCGCAGCATTTTGATGCCACTATAGGGGAAATACAGGGCGGGAGACGAGGCCCGTGGATGCACTGCTGGAAGGCGGCCTGGCACCACGGGCTGAGAGCAGGCAAACCTGCGAGCACTGCGTGCACCACGGGGTGGGATTTGGAGCTGCCATTTTTGTTTTTCTGAATATTTCTACAGCACCACTATCGTACCACCGGGACACAGCCTGCATTTTACTCATGTAAAGCAGCGTTTCCAGACTTTGGATGAAGGTGTCAAAGCACACAGGGATTAGTAGAGGCCATGGCTGCTTGAAAAAGTATCTGGGAGAAGAGATGGAACCGATTTTTACAATCCAGGTCCAGAGTCCATCTACAAGGGGCACCCACGTTTGGACCTCAATACATCAAGCATCAGCACTTCAATTGCCAGAAGCACTAAAA
>JAUBNY010000965.1:6017927-6038864 GCA_032275445.1 Crypturellus soui | reverse complement strand
GTCCATCTACAAGGGGCACCCACGTTTGGACCTCAATACATCAAGCATCAGCACTTCAATTGCCAGAAGCACTAAAAGCAGAAGCACTGCTATAAGCATGGAATTGCCTTCAAACTCCTCCTCATCCAGTCTGTGGCCAGCTTCCTGAGTGTGCGCCCTGGCTACAAAATGACAGAGTGACCTCGTATTCTTCACCTAACTATTTTTGAGGTCCAGCTCTACTCTTCTAGCCCTGAGATCACAGTTTTCAACATCCATTTCTGGCCACTGAACCTGACTGCCCTTGCTCTGTTGTCAGTCCCAGAGTACTCTGGAAGTGCCAGATTCAAAGGAGCTCTCCAAGCATTGGCTGGAACTCTGTGGTCTTACTCCTTGCTGAAAAGTTATATCAACTTCTAGCTTAAATTGCAAGTTTTTTATTTTATTTTTTTTCATATCTGTGTTAGTACTCTATTTTTCTCCAAAATCAGTCTTAGGAGCTCTCTTACTCTTGCAGACTTCAATGACAAATACTTATAGGCAATCTAGAAACACACAAGGATCTACACAAAAGGAGGAATCTGTGCCATACTCCCACCCCAAACCATCAGAAAACAGGACATATTCACTGCAAGTTTCACTCACAGCATTTGGGCAGAGCTCTCTGTCTAGCAAAGGAAGGAATCAGACTTTCATCTGACCATGCTTTAAAAAAAGATACATTAAATTTTCTCAAATCTGTTATTAAAACCTTCTCTTCACATTTAAGTGCAGCTTTATACTGTTCTATGTAAAAGCCTTTCCACTTTGTTAACCCTCTAAATGGTTGTTACAATATTTTTAAACCTATCATAAAATACTATGGGAGATAGCGAGTCTTGCAAGGAGACCCCATGAGCAGCTTGGGGCTCTCAAAAAACCTCAAAAATGCTCAGCAAAAAGCTTGAAAGTAGCCCCTTGATTCATGTATGATTTCAAGATAAATACTTGAAAAAAAGGATCTCGGTGAAATGAATTAACTACAAATCTTTGCACTTTATATTTGTTTGTACTAAGAGACACAGTAAAAACTCAGAGAGCAAGCACTGCATTTTCAAGATTTTCTGCCTTTTGAAAGCTTACATTTAAAATTTAACATGAAAACAAAATAGTTATCAGTTTATGTTATATAAGGGAGCAATTACCTATGGAGAATTTTCAGCAAAAAAACATCTTGCGTGAGCTGTATTTTCTTGTTCCAACTTGCAGATTTCTATTCTTTTGACTGCAAGCTCATACACACCCCGGGTATCACTGTAGCACACGTTTTATGCGTGCTTTAAGACCCCTTTCAATCTCCTCCAATGTAGATACAAGTTCATCTGTTTTAAGTTCCTAAGTAAATACATTCAACCTTCCTCCCGAAGCAACAGCCACAGCAGTGTATTTTGTATGATGAACTTATGAAACAATATTTTTTAAAATACTTTTTTTAAAAAAACTGTTCCAGATAGCAGGTAACCAGAGAAGCCAGATGGCATCCACAAAAGAGAAGCCCAACTTCACGTCTTGATAACAAACCTGCAGCTTCACCCTAATGAACATGCATTGCATGGTCCGGCCTTCCCCCTGTCACCGTTTACATTCAGCAGCACCCAAGCTGCCTATTAACAAGTGCAAACTGCTGGACAAAGGAGAACAAAAAAAATGTTGAATTTCTTTTGGCATTTTAAAGGCAGAAGTGATTGCCTCTTTCTGCTAGTGCAGAGAGAATTTACTAAGGAAACACCAAAGCCTTGGACTGTAATGCACTAGTACATAAATAGCTACTAGAGTCTAATTAAGCAGATAAATTCCACTTTCAGATTTTAATCTGGCCCAAGTGCTCTTGTCTGTTTGTATGTACAATACCAACACACAGGTGTTGACAAAGGAAAACTGGACTTGAACAGTGCAGTTAGTGCCTGCACTTCTCTGCCGTATGCATGTAATTCAGTACTTGTCTTGATAAGTTTTGATTTATTCCTTTGTATCACAGCTTAATTTCAGGCTCAGTGTTGTAAAAAACAATGCAACAGTCTCAACAGCACCCTCGTGCTGGGAGCTATAATTTGCTGTTTGCAAGCCTGCCTTTGTCTGCAGGCTCAGGACCTGCAGTATTTTCCTTCCTTATTAAGGATAGCTGATAGTATTGTCAAATTAGTAGGATTAACCTACTTTAAAAAGGAAATTAGGTCAGTTACTATTTCCATGGCCAGTCTGTATTGTTACAGCTTCTCTTACATCCTACAGAATGGGAGGTTTCCTATGGAAAATGCAGATCTGTGTGCAACAGCCGGCTGCATCCCAGACTAACATACACATGAGCACAGCAGGGCGAGGACCCAGAGCACATGTCTCTGCTGACATAAATCTTGTGGCCAGAGGAGAAATCAGACCTGCCACAGACTGTTATAAGGTGCTCCTTTATCAGGTTGTTTACAATGATTAAGGAATAATTTGGGTTGTTAAATACTGATATTTGACTAGCACCTAAAAAACAGGCTCCATACAATTTCCAAGGATCTCCTCACCTAAGAACAAGACTGCCTTACTGAAGGAACGAACACTTGGATAAACAGCTACTGACAGCAGAGAAATGCACTCAGCCTACAGCCAAGCTACTAATCTCCTCTGACCAGAGAAGCAGTATGGATTTATCTGCAGAAACAGTTTTTGATTGCTATTAGAGCACCCACTACACAGATATGAGCTCCCTCTGAAAGCTCCCGCACCAAGGAGAGCGATGCTCAGCAGTGCTCAGCAACATGGACACGCTGTGCAGCGGCACTCCAGGCGCCGGGCACGGCGGTGCTGGCAGACGTGCCAGCGCCTGGCGGTGCAGAGGAGAGGGGGCACCCCGGGAATGAGGCTCTGGGCAAGGCGGAGAGCAGGATCCTGCCATGGGCCCGCTCCTCATCTGCCAGGCAACGATCAGAGTGCACAGATTGACAAGCGTGTAGGACCAAGGCACTGCACGTTGCACCCCTAGGTTTCTGGGTTGTTTCAGTCTGCTCCTGACCCCCTGTTTTTTCACCACAGTTATTATGTAAGGCATAAGGTCAGAAATGCAAATTATTCATTTAAGCAGGGGAATTTATTGGGTACAGGCAGAGCCCGTTCCCACCCTCTCTAATTTCACACAGCTCCCAGCAAGAATCCAGGACAGGGCTCTAAGCCTGTTGCCCTCAGAAAAGCTTTTATTCTGCCTCCAGTTTCCCTATGCCAGGGAACTCTCCTAACTCTCTTCCCAGTAAAGGAAAGCCTGACCTCCATATGATAATACACTAAGAGAAAAGCAGAAGGAGAATTACCCCTCCAGCATTTCTTTCACAGTTCCTCCTCACAAAACCACTTGCAGTCACTCTCTCACTTTCACACTGTGGCAAGAAAATTAATATGCAGGAAAAACATACTGCAGCTGCATATAATGTAGCTAGGTACCTGCACTGAGGTCAAAGAACTGAAAGTTAACAGCATGCTTCTTCCTCTTTCCTCCTAGCTGACCTATAACTAAAAACAAAGAAACTGCAATTTGTGCTTATTAATTACATTCCACACACGGAGAGATGGGGAAGGAGAGCAAGACAAATCCCAACAGTGCAGGGCATCACTTTCTCTGAAATAACAAGTTCACAGGATTCTGTCTACCATTTCTTGGTATTTGCTTCTCCCTTCCATTCTCACCCATGTGCAAGAACATTGTGGAGAGCAACCACTTCCCCAGGAAGCCAGAGAGTGCTGAAGGCACCTGAGAGGCGCTGCAGAGCCGCCCCACAGAGGACAGAAAAGTCACCTCAGTCCTCATAAAACGCACCACAGTTCTTCACTAGGATTATTTCTAGCAGATGGCAGAAAGAAAATCTCTTCTGTTTAAACTGAACTTACACAGAGCCTGAGGAGAACCAAGCAGTGCCCAGGTTCCAGAACCGAGTGGCACTCGGGCAGCCCCGCTGTGCAGGGCAGTGTCCCCATACGGGGTTATGGGAAGGAGAGGCTGTGACAGCCGCAGTCTCCTCCACACGCTCTAGGCAATGTGTGAAGTACGCAGGCAAGTGAGCGTCACCAGGGCTGCCTTTTGCAATGCCAAACTGGGACTGACTACTTTTATACAAAGTTTTTAATTTGGATTTTTGGTTTTGGTTCCAAGAATCACCTCCACACAGGTGCAAACTAAGTACTTCCTGGTTGCAAAGTAAATCTGAGTTTGGTAACAGGATCTTGATTCCTCAATTCTCCCTAGAAGCAACTCGTCCGTTTCCAAGAGGCATCAGCGACAGCAGCTGTAGGCAATGCGCAGGCCAAAATGGCATTTACTCCTTGTGCCGCACACGAGCACCAGCAGGTACTTGCTGTCCAGGCACAGCACAAAGTGCAGCTGGGAAGCGTGGAAGCAAGTTCTGAAGCAACCCTGATCAGCGCATGGGTAAATGAAACAACACCCACAGGATGAACAACCTAACGATATACATTAAATTTGCTAACGCTTTTACTTGCCTCTGGATCACCACAGATCAGTCAGAGCCACGCTGTGTTATAAATGCTCACCGAGTTATGAATTTCTCTTTACACCGTTAAACACCATTCCTTTTGACAGGTGAGGGCTTCAAGAGCCAGGAATAATCTGTCTCGCGAGTTTCTTCAGTAAATATCCCAATCCAAATGCTTGCGTTGGGGCACAAAGCATTGCCACAAGCACAGCACAGGCAAACACACAAGCAACAACCTTGGTAACTGCACCCTCCCACCAGCCCTGACACAGACAGATATTCTGCTTTTCCCACACCAGCCAGGAACGATGCATTTTGCAAAGAGCCTTCACATGGCCACACGTTCTTTACCTCGTAGCAAACATGGCTCTTAGGGAAGAGAAGGTCGCAGCGTCTTCTTTCAGAGCCTTCAGCTCGTTGCGCAGCTTCATCATCGTCTCCGTCACCATGGCTTTCTCATTTTCATACTTGCTTTTCAGGTTGGCAAGGGCGACCTCCGCAGTCTGGCGTCACCAGGGATGGAGAGGTGGAAAGGTAGTTGTCAGTGCAGCCCTTCACACACCCAGCACTCAGCTAAGGCATTTCCCACGGCCATCCATGTAATGAAACATTTACTTAGCCCTGGAATGCTACACTCCTGGCCAATTTCTTTTGTGCAAATTAAATAAAAGTGCATTTTGAATACAGGAAAGAGATCAGATATACAGTGTTCCTATGCCCATTAACCAAGCAAATGACAGCATCACCTAGGAGGTTACAGAAAGCACATTTAGTGACCTCCAACTATTAAACACTCTGTAATTCAACACAAAAAATAAAAAGTCTATTTGCTAGATTTATATTGACACATATTCAACAAAAGTTTTTATAGCTCTCTAGCCTTCAAAGAGCATTTTGTATATCTTCTATTTCAGAAGACTTGTACATGGAAACACGAGCAAAAAAAATTCAAGTATCTACTTATTTTTTTTCTCTTCTCAAGACAGTTTCAGCTTGCATTGACTTCCCAGGAGACATCACGTAGCCACATGATGTTCTCATGACAGTTATTTAATCTACTGCACTGCTAATGTACACTGAGCGGGACAGTCCAGCCTCTGAGACAAGTCTGACTTTTGTCGCCTATTCTCTTTTGACCATATTCTTATATCACACTCTCCTCTTGGGGAGCTTTATTTTATTAGGCAGTTTGAGAGAGAATAGGGCATACATTCAGGAAGTATTTGAAAGGCAATTATCAGAATTCTTTAAAGTAGAAAATAATCATTAGCTCTTCATTTTAGGTTTCCTACATTCAATCTAATTTAAATAGACTCCAGACTGAAGTTATATTAAACTCAAATAAAAAACAGTATGTGATAAACAAAAGCCAGTCAAAGCCCTAGCATTCAGCTTCACAGTAGCACATCTGTGTGCCTCTAATGAAACCATCCCAGCTCCTCAGTCTTCTCAGAAACGAGCAACAAACAGTCTGCTGAGTTCAGGGAATGGTAGCACATCCTCAAAGATAAATTCTTATGACCTACTTCCCTGAGACTGTAACTTTTATATCTGTAGGACCCTGTTTACCTGTTTGTTGGCCTTCAGCACAGTCCTGAGAGTTGCTATCTGTTCTCTCTTGGTGCTTAGCAGGGACTTCAGCTTCAGAATCTCTTCCATGAGAGCTTCCTTGTCCTTGTCTACTACCGGCCCAAGTTCTTGGGTGGCAACACGCTGTCTAGACAACTCGGTTGTTCTGTCCACAGCAGCCTGCAGGTGTTTGATCTGATCGCGTATTATAGCGATCAAGTTATAAATGTTCATTGGCTCTTTCCGAGGATCTGACACTGGAGATGGCAGAGATGACACTGGGGATGGGCTGCTGTCGCCACTTCCACCCTCTGGCTTTCCTAGCTCTATAGATAACAGTCCCTTAGAAAGAAGAATAGGAGATTTTCTTCCTTTAGTTTCTGGACTGCTGCGTCCTCCTTTACCTTCCTTGTAGTAATCCAGCATCACTCTGTTTGGAGTTTCATTGTTGCACATGCAGACGTGGTGATACAGATTGGCCAATTCTTCGCTGAAGGTGACGAGTTCATCTTGGGCTACACTAAGGCTGCCCTGTGTTTCTCCAGCAACATCACTGACTTTCTTCAGCTCCTTCTCCAGCCTGGCCACCTGCTCTCTATCGTGCCTACTGGATTTTTCCAATGAGGTGATCTTTTCAGTGAGAGCTTGGCTGTCAGTCTCATATCTGCTCTTCTCTTCCTCATACTTAGACTCACACTCCTTGTATTTGGCCTTAAGGTTTTTGAGTTCTTCCTTCAGGTCAGTGATCTCTGCCACAGCTACTTTGTATTTGCACTCTAAGATCTCTGGCCCATTGATGTCAACTTCGTAATAGTCTCCATCTTCATGGCTGTCTCGCTCCTTCTCGTTGTCAAGGGCAGACTGACGTTCCTTGCTGACCTGGAGCTTCTTCATGGCGTTCAGGTTTTCCGTGAGCCTGCCAACTTTCTCATGCTGCTCCGAGAGGGCTCCACGCGTATTTTCCAGCTGCTTCTGAGACTCCTGCAGCGTAGTTAACAAGTTCATCTTCTCTCTTTCCATCTGAAATGCATGAAAACAGACATCTATTTACAGGAAACAATATTACATAATTGCCTTTATTGCAAGAAAAACAAGTTAGCCATAGCAAAATCCATATGGTTACAGAAACCTAATCATTTGCACATTATAGAAAAATATATTTAATTTGCTTCCAATCTATCTCAACCATAGTGTTCTTCCCCAAATCTGTCATTTCCATTCCAAAAATGCAGTTCCATGCATTTCTTCCATCGTTAGAGCCTCAAAGGAAAAAAAAAAATCCTTTCAGTGGAGGACGAGCTAAAATTTACTATTAACTTGAAAACCATTAAGAAAAATTTTTAAAAAAGCAAAGAGCTACTCAAAAGTGAAGACTAAGTGATATTACAAAATAAAAGACTTCCAGAATAAAGGAAAAAACTTTTAAAATTTTAATAACACTTTTGTCTGAAAAAAAAATCTATAGAACATTATTTATCCATAAAGGCTTTTTCTTATAAAATTAATTTCTTTAATTATTGACAAAGTAATTTTAAGAAATATCTAGGGAAGGTAAATATGCACTTTTCCTCAAACTCTCGAACCTTCCAGTAACATGTATATAACATAGAAATGCTTGGCACTGATTAAGAAAACATGTTCTTTGAATTAATCACTGAAAATAGATATTGCATATTTACAGTATATTTTCTCAGACACCATATGTGAAGAGGTTTAATTTCACCAAACAGGTTGTTCAACATATAGTTGGTATTTGTATGAACTACATTATTGCAGGACTCTTCAGCTTGCACAAGGTCTTCCATGGGTTTACAAAAAAAGAAATGAAAAAAAAGGATTTCCACTGAGAACAATTTAATGTCCTCTAATTCTCTCAGAGAAATCAAGAGCTCAAATTGTATGGTGACCACATAAGATAGTTAGAAGACTGAAATTCAGTTGTCTAGTTACTATTTAGAACTACATAATTATTTTGGAAACACATTTACCTGTACAAGCTGTTGTTTCAGTTTCTGGATTTCAGAAATATTTAATTCACTCAGAAGATCTGAAACCAGACTTGGAGCTGGAGGGAAGCTCTCATTTTTCTTGGGGGTTGATGTATTATTCTTGCCGTTGCTCAGTTTGCTGAGGCAGTTCTGTTCAAATCCATTCATGATTTCATCGTTATTGGGCTCTGTGGCTTCATCACTGAATTTCAGTCCATCCAAAGAGATGTTCAGGTGGCTGTTGTACATGGAGTCGTTGATGTTCATGTAGTGAGAGAGCTCCTTGCGAAGGTTGTTCTTCTGCTCGCGCTCCGTCTTCAGCGTCTCCAGGGCCTCCTCAAGCTGCCGTTCAGAGATCTCCTTCAGCCGAATGGCATCTTCCAGCTGGCTATTGAGATACTCTGTCTCCTCTTCGAGCCTTTTGATTTCATGTTTCAGACCTTCGAACTCCACCTGGGGATATATAAAGCACAGAAAACTTTGAATGGAAATGTCCGCCTGTGAGGCACCAAGTAATTATATTTTTGTGTGTATATTTCACTTAGCATGGTGAGAGGGACTTATTTTATTCAATTTCAAGAGCCTAGTTTCCGTACTATGGCCGTACACACTGCCTGCTTAATCCACTTTCAGAAAGACCAGCAATAAAATTTCTCAGCAAACTGGTAAATGAGATGATCTACTCCAGCTTAATTAAGGTAAGTGGTGAGATGTGGTGTGTGATACAGAGGCACCATGAAACAGGCTTCCCTAGCACATTATGCAAACTCCTTCTCTGTTTGATTAACAAATCCCCCAACAAACCTTCCCACAAACTCAATCCCAGCATTTTCAAACCCTGGGATCACAAAGCTATGCACTACTAGACCGCTATTAGAATATGCCAGTGGGTTTACAAGTGTTGGTAGGCACCTAGAGATCAAATCCTACTTTTCTACATTCAAAATAAAACTTTTCATTACTTTTGTTGTTATCATTTCAGCACATCTTGAAAAGGCTAGAAATCAGATTTCACGCTGCAGGACCATAAGGCTAACTCCATACTGTAAATTTCTTTAGCTGTAAAATTGCTCTTTATACCCCTTGTACACTGAAATTATGAACACCAACAATTAGGGCAAGGTGGGTAAGTTAAAGAAAACTTTCCAGCAACAATTAAGGAATTTTAGATGTTGGTATGCATCAGCCTGGTAGTGCTGAACTGCACCTACTGCCTTTTAAAATCAGGAACGAACCATGCTAAGTCAGATTTGCAAGCTCTAAATTGGGAAAATTTGACAGATTCTTCTATTCATCTCAGTTGGTTTGTTGATAATAAAGTTCATCAAGCAAACAAGAACAATCCATTTTCTCACAAACAGAATTTGCCCTTGGTTCTAAATATATCCACTGAGCCCAAATATTTACAATTACAGTGTATTTTCAAAGAATCCAGGCACACAAGAACAGTAGTTGATCATTCCTGGTAGCTCAAAAGATAACATCTGAGGTTAAGTTTGGCTTGCCTAGACTGACAGCATTCCTGGATACAGCTAAGAGTGTGAACACACAGCTAGGAACGTTCACTTGCACCTCCCAGGACAGTGAATGAGGAAGGGAAAAAGAGGGCTAGGGGAACAGAGGCCAGCGCAGCTAACCATGTCTGTTAGAACCAACAGGTCGCTACGCCCTCCGCAATGACCCCTTCGTCCCTCCGCAGGACATCAGAGCATCCAAAGCACCACAATCAGACAGGATCCGTGGTCCAACTTGTAACCCTCTTTTGGGCAGGGACACAAAACCCTGTAGCCAAAATAACTAATGTTGACATGGAGAGACATGCAACATTCAATACAGCACGACTCGGTTGTAGGGCAGCTCCATTTAGACCCCTGAGAAGGAGATACGGCTAAAAAAGAGCAAAGACTACTATGCTTTTGTTATGTGCTCACAATAACAGATGGAAGTAAAATTCATATTTTCTTCAAGACCTTTTTATTTCAGTTATATCACACTATTTTCTCAACTGAGCATAATATAGACTTGAGGAAGAAAAATAGCTACTCTGGTTGATAGATTAAATGTAACTGAATCAAGCCAAAGACCATGTCTAATCTAATTACCTCTGCAAGTGATAACTTGGGGAAATTCTTGAGTTGTTCCAAAAATGTAGTTTTCTTTTCTAAGACTCTAAAGATAGCTGGAACTGTGCAATTAAATGTGACTTTTCAGATGTGCAGTCACACAGGCCTGACAGCACAGAGCAACTACAACAGTGGCCATGTTTTATGAAAGTAGCTAGAAGAGAGGAAGAGCAGAGCTGGAGAGGCAGTGCAAGCACAAAATGTCATTAAGAATAAATGTTGAGAATTAGACCAGTTACAGACACTGTGGAAGAAGCAGGTTTTGCAAAGGGCTCAAAAAAACTAATGTAGTAAAAAGACTAAACAAAGAACAGAGTGGTAGAGATTCTACTTCCACCAAAGAACAAGATGGGAATGGAGGGACGTGGAGGTCAAAACAGAAGCAATAAAGTTGCATGACCATGTAGAAACGCAGTGAGAACAGAGTCAGTCATCAAGCAGACAACCCTTGGTACACCAAGGTGGAGCTTCTAGTCGCAACAGAAAAGCGGTCGCATGTCCAGACGAGACAGGCACACGCTGTGATATCAGAGCTGGTTGGTGCTACCATAGCCATGCTCACTATTTAGAAAACTTGCCTGATTTTGCTTCAGGACAGACACTTGCTTCTGGAGGCAAATGTTTTCCTCTTCAAGCTCTGTGTAGTCTTGCAGCAAACGCGCTTCTCTGAATTTATATTCCTTAATATCATCTCGCAGACGGGACCTTTGAATTTCCACATTCTGATTGACCTGGAAAAAAAACAAACAAAACAAAATCATTAGTGACTTGGTCAGCTACAGTTACAATTAAAGTGTCATTTTTCTTTATATGCACTAATCAGCTAGATTCTATTCAAACTTCTCCTCCTTCCTCCCAAAATTAAATTAGAGAAAGCCGAGTCATTTACACAGCTAATTAGATTTTGTTTCCTTGCTTCCCTTATGAATTCTCACTCCACCCTTAACTCAAAGGAAAGCTAATGGGCAAGCAGGTAATGCAACATTCATTCCAAAGTTTCCCTGTTAGCAACAGCAAAATTCTCCAGATTGGGAGTCAGATGCCTGAATGTACTAACGTTTAGGTAAGACAACCTTTACACAGAGAAAGATGATTCCAATTAATCGAGACATTCATATTTGAATTTGCATGTGCCTTTCCACAGACTTTTTTATGCCCAAACACTAGCAACAAATGCAATAATTTGGGAATTAAAAAAAAAAAATAAATTGGAGAGGAACATTGAGCTAAAACTCAAATGAATCAAGATGACAGGTAGAAAGAAAGAGCATCTGTGGATAATTCAAAACTATTCCCTCCCCTAAGAGTAAGATTTGTGCAAGACTTTAATATATACACTTTTTTATTTAAACAGGTCTTTTGAAATATATAAGAACAAGAGTTTTCTTTAGTTCACTTGTGCACACGCACAGACACTCAAGCGACCGAGGTAGTGCATGTTCAGCTGCCTGAATGGCTCCCATGGGTTTATGGCAGGCGCGCAGGCCAACGCTTGGGTCTAGCACGTTCTGAACACACAGGCAGAGTCAACCACAACTACAAGACCACTAAACTGGAACCACAGCTTCCTCGCACATCACGTAGAGATTAAACTATAGCACTTCTGTCCTTACTTGTAGCAACAAAGAAAAAAGCACAGTTTGCAAGCACACCGAGAAGCTAAAATAACTATTAATTGCTAAAAGCAGATGCTACAGTACAACACTGTAGGTGACAAGCTACTGTATGCCATGTTCCAAATGCATTTCTCTCCTCACTGCAGAAAGCGCTTGTATTTCTTGACTACGGAAGTGTCTGGTCCAGAGCATAAGTTTTGTGAGGTTCTCCCCCCTCGCCCCACAGGCATTTTTCCTTGGAAGTTGTGGCACATCACAGCAAAACCAGGCCTGGACTGAGCCCACCTCTTGTTTGAGCTGGAAGTCTGCTGACAGATTCATTAAGCTTCTGGCCAAAAGCAGCCAAGTTAGGTATGGAGGTTCTAGTGAAACCACTAACACAAGCGCTGGCTTCAGAGCTGAAGCTGTCTAATTATATAGTTAGTAACACTACGCTTCAACAGCCCTTTAGTCCAGGAGTCTAAAAGCATTCTTAACATTACTGAAGTTTCAAAACACATTTTTGTCTATTTGGGTCCATTTGCACACAAGTCTCAGTGCCGCTGGGCAAGGTGACACAGGCTCCAGGCAGCTGACACAAATCTGTGTCACAACCTCCTCTCCTCAGTGACTGCCACTGAGACCTCCCACTTGGGGTAGAAAAAGCCTGCACCCAGAGAAGCTGTTCAACAGCTGAGAGTGCAAAAGGCTCTTCCATTTTATACAAATTAGGAGGTCATTGCTATAATTTGGCCTATTCCCAAATAATGGAAATTCGATGGCAGAGCTCCCACAGATTTACAGGTCACCTCTTCCCCTTCCTTCCCCCAAACCTGAATAGGCTGCTTTGCTCCTGCTCCTCCCTTGATGACCTCATCTTTGCAGAGGTCAAAGCCTGGAAAAGTCACTGGAGCCCTTATTTACTGCAGAGAAAATGGTTTCTGTCCAATCCGCTCTGCCACACTCAGAGCAATAGCGAGACCTCATTACCTAATGGGAAAGTACTGTGGGCTCTGTGCAGAGCAAGAAAAATCACTCTATTCCAATGTGCACAGGAAGGCCAGATTTAAAAATAGCTGTCTTGTTTCCTGACCAAGGAAGGAAGATATAACCTAGATTTATTGGCTGCTTAGCAAGCTGTACACTCAGTTTGCTCTTGGCATTTTACTGCCAAATAAATCTGCATGCTTGCAAGCTGCGGGGTTACATCGGGTCCTGTGCTATTCCACATAATTAACCAAATGGTTGGTTTGGGGAGGGGTTGTTCATTTGTTTTTTGAGGAAAAGAAACTACTGCCTCCTCATTTATCAGATTCTATATTATAAAAGAAATCACATTCATACATTTAAAGACAAATATACATTGTACATGTCCTCATACGTGATTTTCTCAAGAATACTGAAAACTCAATGGGTAACTGAATCACAAATGAGTTTGAAGCAAAAATCTCCTCTGATTTTAGGGGTTTTTATTACTTAAGTTATTCAGCTGTGGATTCTTCATTCCTCCTCTGGCCCAAGGAACATAGCAGGAAAGAGGAATAGCAGGAAAGAGGGAACTGGAAGACAAGGCAAGCTTCATTAGGCTCTTAGTTACCTGAAAAGTCCCATTTCCACCTAAAGCAGGGGAGGAGGGGTTGGATAAACGAGACTGCATTTACAAACTCTCACTCTCATTACGCGAAGAGTCAACTTCTTCACCTGAGAACAGGTGAAGGGTCCCACCCAAAAGATGATCACACAGACTATATCCCAAAGCCACTGCCCTCTGCCTGGAGACCACAGGCCACACACCGACCCTGCTGCCAGTAAGCTGCTCCTTGGCATTTTCTTCTGCTCAGTTTTGCCTCAGGAAAGTTCTGTAAAGGGCTGGATCACCAAGATCTGTGCTCAAGATAGCAGATTTCCTCAGCTACACATCAAGGAGTGGTTCGAGCTGGTCTTGTCTGCATACCCAAACATAACTGCTTTCCTTCAACCCTGACAAACGCCTCTTCCTCAGCACCTACTTATCTAGTACATCCGTACATACAAAGCACATTTAGTGTCTCACACAACAAATATTTCCAGAAATTATCATTCAAGACACACTGTGCTCCTCACTGGGAACATGCACAGAGAAGGATGCAAGCGCCTTGCAAGGCGCATACTGGAGCTGGGAGCAGCGGGGCCAACATGTTCTCTTGCTGTTGGGGTATTTGCATGTGTGTAGGCAAGGAAATTAGTAAAGCATCATCTCTCAGACATTTTACTAAGTTCTAGCATGAAAATTCAGAAGACTATTCCATGGAAACTCGTGTAATTTAACTTCTTTGGCACTGCTTTGAAGGAGGCACTTGGAATGGCTGTCTGAAACTTGTGTCCATTTCCACAGCTGTTATTTGAGGAAAACATCCCCATAGTTAGATATCCCACCCACACAAAATACCAGTGGTGCAACTGGCTCAAGATTTGAGCTGTGAAGGTCCTCTATGCTCAAAGGAAAAAAAAAAGAAATTGAATCAATGACTAAGCATTAATTCATCTAACAAATTACAAGTCAAACTTGGAGCTGCTGATGCAGTTTTAATTGTGCCTCCTTGTATATACAGCCTTTAGACACCTATATAGGGATATAGTCTGTGTGAAGGAAAGGGGTTCTGCAGCAGAACAGCACAAAACTGTAATTAAAGGCTAGAATGCGATATACTCCTGGAAGATTTTGCACAAGAAACCAAAATCCCTTTTCTCCTGGTTTTCAGATGGTGAACTCTGAAACAGTATTTTTCATTATAGATATAAAAATTAAAATTTGAGAAGAAAAAGGTGGAAAGCTCCTTTAGGTCCTACTGCTTCCTGGACAGAAACCCAGGGTTTGGAAACGTGAGGGTTCCCAGGTGCAATAGGGGTCACTCACAAGATGCAGACGGTCTGCAGAACAGCAGGGAGGTCGGGCAACCCCAAGAGGGCAGCTGGGGCTCCTGGGGACACCCTTCTGCTCTGCTTGTGCAGGAACCCCGAGGCTCCGGGGGACACCCTTGTCCCTTGCTTCTGCAGGCACCGGAGCTGCAAGAGCACCACACAACTCTGCCTGTTCTACTGTTATGATAGAAGAGCTAGGAAATACGTAAGAGCTGCATCATGATTTCCAGTTATACACGTTTGCTTTCCTAAATACGACGGCCCCTTGGAGTTGGCCAGCTCCCTGGAAAGGGCCCCTCCTCCCAGCAGCCGTCTGGGTGCCGGTCGCTCCGGGGCTGCGCGGCAGAAGCCAGCCCGCCTGCACGGCTGCTGCTGCTGTCGAGGCAGGGCCGCAGCGGAGAGCGCTCGGCTCTGCCTCCCCTTCCCGGGCCAGGGCCCTCCCGTCACGCAGCCGTCTGTGCCGGCAACCACCGCACACAGCTACACACAGCACAACGCAGCCCGGGGCAGCGTCCCACACCTGCAAAGCCCATAGTCGAGCAGGGACAAGTCGTAGAGGAGAGTACCCCTCATCCAACCATTTCCAACTGTGTTCACCAAAATTCTGCAGTCACCAAGTTACTTCCTAAATATTTACTAGAGCTTTGATACTTTGGTTTAATCTACAAGATCCACACATCCACAGGTCATGCACCTTACGTGGCAGAAAGGGACAATCCTTTAGACACAAGCAGTGTTTATATTCTAACCGTGCCACTCGTGTCCTCTACTCCGAACAGCGCGTGTGAAATGAGGAAAATAGTTCAGTGAGGTGACAGAAAAATTAACATGCTCTCAGAGAAGCTCTACAACATACGTACAATCAAAAGAAACACTGCAAAAGAGACCAGATCGCCAATATAGTAAAGAAAAAAAAAAGTTTGAATTAGTAGAGCTGTGATTATTTTTTTCTAGAGTTACTTGCAAATACCTTTTTGGTGTCTTGTTCACACAAGCCCACTGGGGGAAGGAAGAAAAAAAAAAAAAGAAGAAAACCAGAATCCATATTATCCTAAATCTTGTTGCTTAGACTCTGCTGTACGCTCGTGCTGCAAGCCATGGCACGACAAGAGCTGCCTCCTGAAAAGCTGCTAGACCTGATAAGTCTCAGTGTGACTGGAGAGTTTCACACAACGAGGGGTTCTGCGTTCACTTAGAAGCTAGAATAAATAATGTTTTTGCTATTTAAATATAAAAAATGGCTTAAGGTTTAATCACATTTAATACTTTTTGAGGGGTCAGCGAGGAAGCAGAGTGAGAGATGGAGGCAGGCAGCACCACCCCTGCCACTCCCAGCCAGTGCAAAGCACCTGTGGGAACGACCTGCCCCGCTCTGCAACTAAGGGGAACAGCAAGACCTTCCTAAAAAAGTACATTAGCTCCAGTAGCAAATGCGCCCAAGCACCTGGCTCCTACCTGCTCCCTCGCACCCAACACACACACAATGTGACACAGCCTCTTACTACACAGGCTTTTGTCTCAAAATTTCTTCAGCTGTGATTACTAGGGCAGTACCCCACCATTAAATACTCAGCTCTAGATTTTTAATTGTAATTTGCAAATCATTAAATAAAAAGCTTTGTGAAGCTGTGACATTAAAGAAGAGAGAACAAAGAAACTGCAGTCATGGATTTCTTCTCGGCACAATATTAGAGAGGCTTGAACCAAGACACAGTTACAACAGTGTATCCTGGGGCCATTTAAATCTCTTAAAATTTTTTAAACAACAAAGTCTTGTTAAAATATCTACGTTGAGTTGCTTAATGCACTGTTTACTAACTATCCATTTAAATATTTGATCCAATCTGGATCAAAGCTAACCACCGTGGCTGACATCCCTCCTTCCCCCACCTTTTAGCCGTGTCCTCGCATGGGGCTTCCCTGTGAGCACTGACCAGCAGACTCGAGGTTTGGGGCACGGGGGCAGCTCTGCAAGGCAGCAGCACAAGGTCTTCACAAGCATCACCAACAGCGCAGAGGGAGCCAGGATGACTGTCCTTACCCTTACACCCAAATGCCAAGGTGCAGCCAAACCCCTGAGATTAGAGGATAACATTTTTCTAATTCATTCAAAATAGCTTATTTAAAACTGGAAGGAGTCAGTTATTGCCTCTTTTTTGAACGGTGATGCCACCATTTACAAAATTGTGCTTTATAAACAGGGAGCCATTTTGGTGCCGGGTCCTCTCCCTGTGCGTACCCACGCTTGCAGCTTCTCTTCCGTGACCCGCGCTGTCCCAGGCTGCAGCTCGGTGCTGCTGGGTGGCCAGGGCTCTACCCATCGCCCCCAGCCAAGCGCCGGAGCCTGCGCAAAAAATGCTGACCTGGAGTTAATGATAGTGTTATGAATGGCACAGTGTAACATTATTATTACAGTCTCCCCCTTCCTGCTCTGAATTGCTTGCTAAGAGCAGTTAAACTCCAGCTGCTTTTCAAATCTCAAATCTAAATGCTTGGCAGCTTTCCATGTCCTACACTGCCATCAAGCAAACATTTAACCCTTCCAAGGCCTACTACAACTTTTACATAGCGCTCACCTTTTCCCTCCATAAGGGTTGGTGGAGCCAACTCTAGCAGGGGGCCCTGCCACCCACAGCATCAGCAAAGAGTCAGGGTCCGAGCTTGCCCCAACCTCATCTGCTGCCACCTGCCACGTCTCCCGCAGGGAGCGATGTCACCCACAGCGAGAACACTTAAACCTCTGGGCAACTGCTGCCGTCTAAGCGCAATCAGAGCAGCCTCAAGCACATATCCCACATGCTGCTTGAAAAGATCTGGAAGAACTGGGCAGCACATATACGCAGGGCAGGACGCACGGTTGGATGGGGGTTAAGAGCCTGGTAGTATTTAAGTCAAGAGTGAGACACCGATTCATTTCAGCTGAAGTCCAGGTGCTGCCTCTCGTGACCCCAAAGCTCAGAAGTTCCTACAGAACCAGGTTTAGGGACACAAGTCCAGGTAACCTTCACAGCCCCAGTGCACCCTCTCACACAATTCAACTGGTTTTCAAAAATATTTGCCTTAACGCACAGCTGCAGCTGGGATTCCTCCCTGTAAAGCACGGAGCTCTTCAAAAGGTACTAAGGGAAAGAAGGGTGGAGAGACATGAGGCCTGGGAGCAGAGCAGAGCGCAAGCCTGAGTCTCTGCCGCAGGGACTCTCAGCAGAGCTGCCGAGACAGCAGCGCAGCAGGGGCAGCCTCAGCCCTGCGCTGCACCGGAGCCCCCGCCTGCCTGCGGCCGCAGCTAACAGATGCTGGAGAGGGGTGTTTTTTTTTTTTTTTTTCATTTTCAGTTGCTAAAAGTACACACACCAGTTTCAGTTTCGCCACATCTCGCCCCGTCTGAAAGGAAAGACAGGAAAGCAGCTCGGTGCACAGCTGAGAGCCCCTGTGTTCAGGGCTGCCCGCCAGGCCCTGGGGCTCGGGAGGACGAAAATGGGAGGCAGCTCTGGGGCACCTGAACTCTTCAGGGCTGCAGCCCTCGTACAGCTGCGGGCTGGCAAATTAACATCCTGCAAGAAGTCGCAGATGATTTTTAGCCAGCGACTGGAAAGATGAGGGAAATTTCGAGGAAAGCGAGAGGCAGTTTATCTAGCAGTCAACCCGCAGCTCCGTTTTCAGGGAGACATTCCTCCTCTGGAGGACAGTGCTGCTGCGGGGCCTGGCTCACAGCATGCCCAGCACCCGCATCACAACAGGGGCTTGTTCCAGGAGCGTGCAAAGTCACAGCAAAGTCAAACCTATTTGCAGGGTTCTTCCAACAGGCTGTGCCAGACACATCCCCACAGAGGTGCCCAGGGGCCCTGGCGGCAGGGAGGCTGCTCGGGAAGGCTGGCGACACGCAGCGCTGCGGGGAGCCGCGCGGCCGGCAGGTGGGCAGGGAGCTGCGGCCGCTTCCTTCCCACGCGACGGGATCTTTCCTTGTCCTTGTTTCCAGCCCATTTCCCGTAGTCCCTCTTGTCTTTAATCAAGCCAGACCATGTTTATAGCATTCTCACAGACTGTTTTTTCCTAGCTGACTGATAATTTCTAATGCTTTCCCCACAGTCATCTTTTTAAAACATCCTTCTGGTAATTAGTGATAACTATTGACCAAAATTTTCCTGCCTCGGTGATATGAGGCACATGTGCTGCGTGCCTGCAGAGCAAACCTACAGCTGCTTTACTCTGCTGCCATGGCTCTTGCCAAACGCACGGTAACTTGGCCTCTCCAGAAATGCCCACTAACCACGTTTACTTTTAAACAGCTTTAAGTATAAGTTTCTCCTGTTAATTAAAGCTTACCTTCCTCTGCTAAAAGCTCTGCTGGAGGCTCATTCGTTTTTTTATTCACATTTCTTACTCTTATATTAAAGGTGTGTTTAAAGTCCCCATTAACGACTTCCAGCAGTGACAATCTTATCAGACATATTTAACATTAGCACACAGTGGCACCAGGCCAAAAAAGTTTATGGGACTTGGGCACTAGATACCACAAACCTCTCAGACATAAGGTTAAAACACTTCACAGTTGTAATAATATCCACAAAACAGATTATCAAAGATTAGAAGCTTTCCATTGGCTTAATTTATATGTAAAACATGAGATGAAAGCATTGGCTAAATTTATACTCCCAATACGAGTGGCCTATTTCACAAGTCCTGCCCCTCCTGGATGTTAGAAGTGCTTCATTTACGGTGTGTAATTCTACGGAGATACAATCATCTCACCACTGGCTTAGAGCTTCAAGCAATTTTAATAAAGTAAATCCCAAAGAAGTTACTTATCCAAATTAACAATACCTACGATACCACTTTATATCCACGCTAATGATACCTACAACGCCATCTCGTATCCAGCAGAGAGTTTGCTCACTTTGGGCTTACAGCAGCGCTTCAGAGAAGACCTCGTGAAGCGAGGGGAGGAGCGGGTGCTCCCGAACACGCTCGCGCTGCGTGGAAGGAGCCTCCGGCTGCTGCCAGCAGAAACCCTCTTTCAAGCATGGACGGGCCGGGGAAGGCAGGAGCTTTATACTGTGACTCCAAATCCGAACAGACTGTTCCTTCTTTAGACAAGGAGGCGCTCACAGGTTATTCCCAGTGCTCTTCTCTCTCCCAGCAGCTGTGCTTCAGTGCAGGTCTTCAGCTGCAGCAACAATGCCTAAAATTGGCCATTTTGGTGAAAGCTTAGTCAGGCTCTGATGTGGTTAGTGCTGCCAAACCAGGGCCACCCAACATTCCCTTTCCAAATTGCTTTTTTCCTGTTAAGTTTACCAGCATCGTTTTCAATTAATGCCTTACCCACACTGATTTGTATAGGAACAACATGAACTTGACAGCTCTAATTTTTTTTTTCTTAACTCACTGCCTAAAAACCCACATTAAATCAGAGGCAGAGCCACTAAAAGAAATGCACCAGGTGAAAAAAAAAAGTGAAAAACAAAGAAGAAAGAGGGAGATCAATGGACATAATCTTAAGTAATACTGCTGCAGCACAGACTATTTTTGCTCTCTTTCACACAGAGAGCTACAGGTTACAGCAGCAGGACGCAGGCAGCTCACACTCTCCCCGGGCAGCTGATATTAACTGCTTAGCAGCAGTAATGCTCCGATGAGTCAACCCCATTACTTCATATGTGCTAGGACTAAATTACGACGCCTCCTTTCCCAGCTGAGCCTCAAGCAGCATGTCCCAGCTAGCTTGTAGTTACCAAAACAGATGTGGGGACGCAGCCACTGGACCTTTCAGGCGATGACTAAACGCCTTTTCCAGAGACTTCCTTTGGCTCCCTTGATCCCATTCTGGCTCTTGCCCCTCAAGAGCTCTTCCTGCGGCACCGGAGGAGACGCAAGCACCCGAGCGCACATGTGCTGCCATCGCAGCGGCACAGGAAGGGCAAGGCTCCCATCTGCTTCATTACAGACTCTTTTCTGGGGCAAAACACTGCGACCGCCAAAGTGGTGACAGCCACTCGACCCATTTGTGGGTATGCTGACACCACCCGCCACGCTACCGGCTATCCCCACGCTGCCCAGGCACTGCACCGAGACTACTGACTCTGTTCGCGTTCGCACCACTTAGCTGTCACATCATCATCCTCCTCAGCTACCCTCAAAAACTTGATCCAAACCAGCTGTCAAGTCAAAACTGATAATCTCGTCAATCCCTGCAGGAATGGAGGCCTGCAATAATCCGGTTAAAGAGAAAACATGCAGCCGTCTCCAGCCAGACCCACGCACCGCAGGCAGCAGCGCC
>JAUBNY010000965.1:6004577-6015125 GCA_032275445.1 Crypturellus soui | reverse complement strand
ATTTTTCTGGATAAAGCCTAAGCAAGAAAAAATAATAGATAACACAAGACAACAAAATGCAGGAAAAGTTTTCCAGAAAGAATCTCAGAAAAATAAGTTCCACTTTATAGCCTGAGTGATAAAGTTATTTACATGATGTTCATTCATAATCATACTTTAAAAACATCAAATATTCAGTACTTAACATCATGTTACATTTGGCATTTTTCTCCCTAATGCATCAAAACACACATACTAAGCTATATTTTCTTCCACAGTTTACCTAATCGCAACACCCCTCTGCTTTCCCAGGAAAGCACTACACATTTTCCAGCTTGTGCATACTTGGGCACTGCTACCAGATGATTGAACCACCAAACCATCATCTATGATATCTGTTTTAGTGCCACAAAGATTCAGGAGAGATGAAAACAGATCAAAGAGAAGAGGCAATTAGCAATTACTCAGGAGATCTCCTTGCAATGACTCTTCCCGGATGCAGGAGCTGCTGAGCTGGCTAATGACAGCAGTTAAATTCATAATTGGTTGCCACCCTGTCAGCCCGTCTCAGCAGGCCCAACTTAGATAATTCAGTAGAAGGTGTCAAAATTGCTTGCGTCTGCTATAGGAACTCCAGGTGTACTAAGTGTTATTCTTCTCCTTCCAAAAGCCACTCATCATTTTTGTGCAGGTGTTTGGAGAAGACATTAAAGGAGTGAGAGCACCTTAGATGCATCTTGAATGCTCTTCCAGCTGACCAGGTCAGTGTCTCTCTCACACCATAACAACCACTACTGCTTCTGCAGCCCAGGAGGAGCTGCGTCAACTATCCCCGTCCGCTAGTTGCTAAGGACTGAACAACTTTTTTTTCCCAAAAAAGCTACAGTCACAAAATAATTCTGTATTCTATCAGCTAGCTACAGCAGGTAAAATCTTTTGCAATCAGTCCTCCTCCTCCTTTACAAGCAAAACTCTCTTAAAAGTTAGGCAGTGAATCAGCCCCAGGCCAAGGCCAGGGCAGTTGCAGTGAGAAACAAAACCTCCCTGTGCCATGGGACACCCTGCAAGGCAGTGCTCCTCACTAGCAGCTGTGCACGGTGGGAGGACTAGACCCACACTTTACAGCAAGTTGCAAGAAAAATTACTGCGGTTCTTCTCCATCAATAATCAGAACACCAGAAGGAACATGTTCCCATCGTAACTGTGGGGCAGGCATAAAATAGTATATGATATTCTACCTTCTCCCTCTCCATTTCCTGCCCTCAACTCAAATCCTCAATAGAAGAAACAGCTGGGATGAAAAAGGAAGGGAAGGAAGGAGAAGGCATTGGGACAAAACAAAATCAACTGCTTGTCAAGGTCACCTGCAGAGGAACTTGTAACAACAGCTTTTCAGTTGTTATTATCTACCACATAAAATTTGGATTTTTTTTTTTTAAATCAGCATTCAGTTTTCATTTTAGGCTTACAATCAGTAGAAGTACTCAATTCATTACCCTCAGCAGTGATTTCAAGTAACTAAATACATCTTCCCCATGTCAACAGGAGTTTTAATTAAAAATAATAATAATAATTTTTACAGAAATGTGTATTCTCCACAAGAAATGTGCCATCACCCAGTTCCCCTCCCCGCAGGCGGCTCAGCTCTCACTAAAGCTCCCAGGCAAACTGACTTCCCTCTCATGCAGAGGAGTTTGCATGCAAGGAAGGGGAGCTCTGCAATGACAAAGCACAGGAAAAACACCTCAAAACCTCACAAACCAACAGCTCAGCCTCGCACTGTCTGAAACGGTTTGCAGCTCCAAGGAAATAGGGTCAAGCAGTTGAAACATGACAGTATCTAAAAAGAAAATTACTTTTAACTACTGTGACTCACTGAGTTGGAGTGAAATCTGCCATTCAGCAGGTTTGCAGACAGCACTTGGAATGCGCTACGGACACAACGCTGTGTTTGGGGTGGGGAGCTCCTCTTTTAAGCTCTTCTTAAAAGTTAGAAAATAAAGCCAGGGCTGTGTGTGCTTGCAAGGACTGGTTCCTTGGCTAAGCAGACCAACATGGATCGATTCCAGGTCTGCTATCCCACAGTCAGGGCCCAAGGATTAAAGAGCTAGACTGACTCATACGATCACCTGTGACAGCTTATCCACCAAATCTCCTCCTTTGTTATACCCTCAAGTGAGGTAGTTTAGAAGCTCCTCTTTTCCACAAATCTAACCTACGTTTTTCAGAAAGACTCATCTTAAGACTTTTCAGTGCCTCATGAATTTTCCCACCAAATATTACCCACATAATTTTCACTAGCTCCTGAAGAAGTAAAACTGAACCATCATGACTTTCAGTTGAGGTTCTGTGAAATGCAGCCAGGGTCAGACCAGGGCTCCTGGGTAACTTCCTTCTGCGAGGGAAGCATCTACCTACCAGACTGGTTGATTATCTCAACTCCAAAAGAGACAAATGCTTCAAAGGAAAGTACATGAAATCTCAGATGGAATAACTGTGGAGTAATTGTTCACCATCTGGGTTTTACAGCCTTTTTAAATTTTTACCTATTCTAAATTTTATCAATTGTTTGACCTCTAAAAACATCTTTTCTGTATCTGTAAAATGGATACTCCTGTTAAGCTAGAGATATTGTCCCTAACTTCATCATTCAAAACATTTTAAGCTAATCTCTGTGATTGTTTCTCCTCAAAAATACTCAACTTTAATGCTAGAGCAATAAAGGGTCAAGGGTATTTTGAGACAGTAATTTAAGCAATCCTATGAAAAAGCATAACTTATCACTTCCAAGAAGGAAAACAGAAGGCTATAAATGACCAGTGTTTTGTTATGCTGGGATGGAACAAGTGTTGGGCAAACTGCTAAAAAAATAAATAAAAAAAAGAGGAGGAAGGAGGGGAGTTTTAAACCAAATGTTTGCAGCAAGAGCAGGACAGAGAGAGAAAAAAAAAAAAAAAAAAAAAAAAAAGAAAGGTATCCAAAATACACTCAGAGCTATTCTTAGTGCTTGGACTAAACACATTTCTCTGCTCCTTAAGGCAGTAGTTCTCCAATTGAGATTAGTGATGTGCAGAACTGGCATGGTCTGGATGCAGTCACATTCCTGTCAAATGACCTGGAACACCAGGCAGCTCTTGCTCCAGAATGAGTAGCTTTTTAATTAGTACAGAAAGCTTAGCAGAACCTTTAGCCATTGTGGTCCAGCACCTTGATTCAATGGATGGAAGCGGATAGCTGGATTCACTATACCATTGAACTAGCTGCATGTGGATGCAATACTTGACTGAAGTCTCAGGGGACAAAACTCACCTTAACAGCTGCCAGTGATAAGCAGATCTTGATCAACCCGAGCATCTTCCTTAAGGTTACATAGGCCAAGGATGTATAATCACAATATAGACTGTGATATGCACTCTAATCTTCCCTTACCTCTTTCAGTTCCTGTGCAACAGAATTAAGGCGTTCATTTTCAGACTGGGTGTTGGCAAGGACGTTTCTCAGCTGCTTCAGCTCTGTCTGCAGCTCCATAACCTTCTTCATGTAGTACTCTTCCTTAGTAGCTGATTCCTGAATCAAGGTCTCTTCTCTGCTCTCTCCATCTGCTGCCACCTTCTTGTGGTTGGTATGGGCCTGCCCAAAAGCCTAGAAGAGTTAGAAAACAAATCTTATTAGTAAATGCAGATTTTTAAATTGAAATTATTTACCTCTATATTTCTCTGATGCAAAACAACATCATCTTTTCCTACACCTATCTCTTCTTCTGGGATCAGAGCTTTAGATGCTGTACAGAGGTCAACACGGGCTTCTTGCAAGTGACACGCAGCACCCAGACAGAGGCCCTACACAGGACACAGGCAGAATCCCTTAAAAGCTTTCTAGGGGGAAACAAGCTGCTGACTGGACAGTGCTGTTAAAGACAGACTGTGTTTTCAACATGTAGATCGACATGAACAGACATTTCTACATGTGCCTACTCCCTACAGGTGGTCAGACTTATTTCTGCAAAGACCAAATCACTGAAAGAGATTGAGCATTAGCAGCCTGCTCCAACTCTCAGCCCATGTGCCCACCTCCTCCTCCTCCTAATCCAGCTTCTTCAGCAAAGTATACATCGGTTTAGACTTCATATTTTTTAATATATATTTATATAAATACTTTATATATTTTCCTTGTTTCTAGGGGTTCTCATGTTGTTTTCAGCTCTGCCAGGTGATGGTTTAATCAGTGCTCTCCAACACACAAGCAGGTAGCTGGACAGACACCCCCACCGCTGGACTGCGGCTCTTGAAGAAAGCTGTTGCACCTTTCACTAATAAATGTTATAAAGCAAAAAATGTAACATTTTAAGCAGGCATCTACTTGTACGAATCTGCCTGGCAGATGGAGCCAAGTCAATGAGATTAATGACTGCTATCTTTAAGCCGTACGCGCACGAACCATGAGCCAGTGCAAGGTGTACGTGGCGCTCCCAGGAGCCTGGCATCTTCAAGGTGCCAGTGTCCACACAGCACATTTTCATTGCCAGCATTAATGCTGTGCATTAAGCCAGGTCAAGGACAGAGCAATAATACTCACTTAGTCATGCATTATGTTTTTGATAGCCATCTTTTGCTGGTTCTTCAAAACCAGACTGTCGATGCAGGGGAAAAAATCTGCTTTGAACACGAATAAGTTTCAGTATTTTATTACTTCTCCATATCAGAGCAGAGGCATTAGTGACATTGTGATATATATAAAATATACCAGAGGCAAAACAAGCCACAGAATGTGCTAGCTTGGGCTACTGTTAGAGACACCCACATACTGCGGCTATCAGATTGAATTTGGTTTCAGAGAAGCAAATCAGAGAAACAGGAGACAAATATCTATTGGAGAAATGCTAGCCAGATTCTCTGAGAGGACCCAAGGGAAATTAAAAAGCGTCACATTTCAGACAGAAAGTAAAGCACCATCTGTGCGAGTCCTTGTCACATGAGTTTCAACAAAGCAGCTTAAAAGCCTAATACTCAAGATCTCCATAAATGTTAAAGGGATAGCAAAAAAAAAAAAAGAGACTCCTCCCCCAAACAAACAAAAAATGGAAACTACATATAAACTTTGCAAATATACTATCATTTTACATAAAGAATTAGTATCCATATTTTGCAGACCTGCATTTATTTTAAATCTATGTCCATGACAAAGACACTAACCCAGTGGAGGGGCACTGTTTTCTTGACAACATTGGGCATATTGGAAATTTAGGCTACTCAAAGTCCCGTCTGATCAGCCATAGAGCGAGTCACCAAGCATGATTAAGCCAAGTAATTTAGTAATTCATTTAGGAATAAGTTCTTGAGAATAATGATTAGCTGCTGCTTTAAAAACTTTAGATGCAGATGCTAAACCTTGGGCTTAACAACTGAAGAAAGAATTTCACCATTTGCTGCAGTCACTAGTGACAGGGAGTATTAGAACACAACACCTGACATTCTGCATGGCTACATGTAGAACAGGCTAGAGCCAGACGCTTCAGAGAAAGGTGCAAAAAACCCACAATCTTCCAGAGCTGGTGACTGCCTTGAGCTTCAAAGCTAAATAAAGGTTTGGAGGATCTATTAAAATTTAGTTATCCATGCAAAGTATCCCTTTGATTTTCTTGTCTTCATGCTTTTTCAATAATATCCTACAGCAATAAATGCCATGTTTTAAAACATACTCTTACATTACAGTTTTTTTCCTTATCGGATTATGCTTTTGCCATGTTTTATTAAAAAAGAACATCTTTTTTTTTTCTATTTCGATTAGAACAACATAACAACCTGTATCTTTCCTCAATCATCCCTTGCCTTAGGTATCTCCATCCCATTCCTCCATCCCCTGGGAAAGGTGAAGCTCAGTGAGCTCTCTCTTCTTCTATATTTAAAAGATTTTTCTGTGTCCCAAGACTCCCCTTTTAGAAGCTGCCTTTTAGTACAGCTTGTCCTGAACAGCAAAACCAAGCAAATGAAACAGGCACTGCAGCTATCGGCTCGCTTGGACCAGTTGCAGAAATCGGCTTGGGGGGTGCGTTTAGGCACAGCCCTCCAGCATAAGAGCCGAGCGAATCCCAGAGTCGCGGAGGCTCAGGCATCCCCCCTTCCCAAGGCTCCGGGATCCTGGTGGTCTCAGCTGCTTCCAGAAGCTACGAGTAGCAACCGGGTCACCATGCTGTGGCCCAGCACCAGACTGACCGTACTGACAGCACTGCTGCCCAGGGCCAGGCAGCCGCAAGGAGACCCGTGACTCAGGCGCTCTGACACGACACCCAGCACAGACGGCCCTCAGAACAGGGTGATCCAACAGGCAGCCTGCCAGGACTCCAGCTGTATGTATCTACAGGGGAGCTCTCAAGAATCACCTTTATTTTTAACCATGCTTCATTATCTTTCTTGCATTCCCCATACATTCATCCTAAAAGCTATTTACATAACTGTGATAGACTATGTGGAACAGGAAATTTAACCTTAACAAAATTGTCCAAAATCACAGGGCAATGCAATTATCTTCCATGGTTACAGTCTAGCTCTGTTTTAAATCAAGCTATTTTAAGGCAAACAGAGTTTTTAGTGATGTGCATGAAACCCATAAACCCTCAGGCGCCACAGAGAAGCAGCATCTGCCGTCTGCCTTCCCTTTGTGCTGTAACGTTAGACAGAAAAGAGGAATAATTCCCGGTAAGTTACCCTGCTTTTACTGCTCTCTCCAAACCGTTACTGGCAGCTCCTGTGCAGCGGGAGCAGGAGAGCAAGGAGGGCTGATGGAAGCAGTGCTCGGGTTTGCAGAGCGGCGGGAGCCGGGGCTCTCCTGCGGGGCTTTGACCCAGCTCTAACCGGGAGCTGCAGGACGGACTGCAGAGGACAGCGAGTGGCTGGAACAGTTCTTGCACTTGAATTTTGTCATCTCAGTGTGTATACTGCAATCTTCACTCCCCCAAAAATAATAAAAAGAAAATCCTAGTTCTGACACAATTCATTTACATGGACTTGACTATGCAAGTTAAGAGTTGAGCTCAAGATCTGTTTCAGATCCATTCTAAGAGTCCTAGAATCCTATGGCTTTTCACCCAGGTCTTAATATTGATGCTTCAAAATTAATTAGTGGGAACACGAAGAGAATAAAAATCAATGAACACAAAATAAGGATAGCCAAGTTGGCAAGAGCATGGTAAGGCAAAGTTGCTGGGTGATCAGAAGCCTGAACTTCCATCTCAGTTAATAAGCTGGTTCTTTAGTACAGGAGGTTCCTTAGTTCACCAAGGAATCTCAAAGTGCTTTAATACCAGTCAATGAAGTTAATAGCAATTAATGAAGACTTGCACAACTCTGGAGAGCTCTGCAAATAAATGTCCCATTTGAAAGATAAGAAAACCTGAAGTGAAACTTAGACCCCCACTCCCTTTCCATCGTAGCTCTCACACGGCTGGACGATGGGAAGAGAGAGGAAAGCCTAGCAAGAAGGATGAAACAACCTTTCCAAACTTTCAAACATGAACTTTATGCAAAACACCAATTATCCCCAAAGCAGGCATGAGTCAGGCCATTCTCATCCATCACTAAGCACAAAAGGATGAATGCTGCAAGTTTTGGTTCATATCCTGTCCCCAATTCTTTCTTATATTCCCTCTGGACTAGTTTTCTCCAGTCATAGTGGTTGAATAAGTATATTGCTCTTCTCAGTCTGCTTCTCCATCCAGCTCAAAGCCATAGTGACCCGAAAGGGGTCCTGCTGTAGATTGCAACATTTTTCCCCTACTTCAAATGGCATTTTGAACAAACCACATGAATAAGCCTTTTACCGGAACCAGTGTCAAACAGTGCATAAAGCTGCTCAGTCTCAAAGCTGAAAACAAGAGGTTCGTGAACGGCCTGGCATCTGGTCAGCTCAGCAGAGCAGGAGGTACCAGGATGAGATGGAGCTTTCAATCCCAGGGAGAAGGTAACGGCGCAGAGAGGCTGCTTGCAGCAGACAGGTTCACACAGGCACCTCCTTCCATCGGCCACCCCAGCACCAGCCGGCTGAGACAGCTGGACCTGCAGCAAAGCCAACGAGCTCCTAACCTTCTCAGGGACTTCTGCAAAGTTCTGCCTCCTGAGCCCAAACGGAGGGCAGCGACAGGCACATCGTGGAGGCAGCTCTGTGCTGCCCCTCAGACACCACACTGCTGTTTTCAGCCTCTACATATTCTCCTTTAACTAGTGTGAAAGCCAAGGTGCATCTCTGAACAAGAACAGGCAAAAGAAAAGGCCTCACAGCTGCCTGAAGCAGATGCACTGACAAGGAAAGAGTCATAAAAACCTGGAGATGTTACCGAGCAGCCAACTCTGCAGTGAATCAACAGCAAGAATTTCCTCTCACTCAGGACTGCAGGGAGTCATAAAAATGCACATGAAAATGGAAAGGAACAAAAGTATTTTAGTGAAGGAGATTTGTAAGATAAAATACTTACAGATTCTACTAAAATCTGTCTGTGTAAAGAACCAAGGGGCAGGAAAGACAACCGTTTGTGGAGAACATACATTTCGGAGATGAAGAAAAGGGGCAAAATCCCAAGGGTCCAGAGCTGTGCACAAAGCGACTTCCCTGAAGTATGTGCCATCCCTGTAACACCCACAGGCTGCCTCAGACAAAAGTTCTAGCTTATAACAAGCTATATACAAGAGGATATACATGTATTTCATAAAAGTGTTTTGCTGCTTTAGTTGTTAGGCTGAATACAAGGCAAAAATGATAAAAAGGCTTTTTTTTTTTTTTTGTCCGTACACAGAATATTTCACATTCTTTCATTAGAAAGTTAGAAACAGCTAAAAACTAACAAAATGGAAGCCCACCATTTCCTAGAATATGCCAAATACTTGAAAATCTGCCCTTTGTTTTTAAGTGATGTAGGCCCTTGTCTAAGGAGCAGTCTAGAGTCAAACTGAATAGTGGCCACAATGTGGAGAGGAGGGTCCCAAGCCTGGTCACACCTCTGGCCACGGCCCTTCGGGCTGCCTGCTGGGCCCCACAGCTCCCCCAGCCGTGAACAGCTTTGGGAGGGGGAAAAAGAAGAAAAGAAAAAACTCACACCCCGCTTGCTGACCCCGGTCATTCATTAGTTATTAAACAGCAATCTCTGCAGCAGCAGGGAAAAAAAAAAGCATTGCAAATATTAGTGATTTCTGCTTCCATTCTGCAACCATTTACAATTTGTGTGTATACATCTCATAAGGCGAAAGCTCTGCAAATTACACCATACAGCTCTCAGGCTGCGAAAGACTCCCCAGGAAAGTCATATAAGAAACTGCTTTATGCAACAGTACATCATCTGCATTGCCTTCCCAGTAATGAGAATCAAAGATTTAAGATCCTGATGGACAAGGGCTTCTAGGAGGCAGGTGCTGCCAGGCCGTGCAGCAGCCCTCGCGCCTTGTCCTGGCAGGTTAAGATAGGAGATTGAGACATAAATTCTCCATTTTAATACATTCCTCCTTGCCTGAAATCCTCGGAGCACACAGATATCCCAAGGGAGATGCAGTTGCTGAGCAGAGAGCATCAGTAATATTTTCTGCAGCACGGTATTCACAGAAATGAGGTGCTCCCCACACAGTCACACACATCCAGCAGAGCACAGAATTTCTGCTAGGAACCAGACTGTCCTGGCAGCAAATCTGCACATATCCGCAGAGAGAGAGCAGGGCAAGAAAGGGCTGGAATTGCATTCTGTTCCTGATGCTTCACACAACTAAAAATTAAGCTGTTGTTTCTAATCAAGAATAAAGAGAGCCTGAAAACCGCCTACACAGAAAATACCCATTAACGTCTGAGTCAGGGACATAGTAGCTATGGTTTTCTCACGTTAGCAGGCGAGCTGGTGCACAACTCGGCTGCGCTGCCATTCCCAGCCCCATCGTACGGCTAGGGGAGAAACACTGCAGACACCAAACTGGGATCGCCAAGGGAGAGGACCACTGTGAGCACGCAGCCTCCTTCCCCGTGACGTTCATACAGAGCAGAAAGCCGAGCAGAGCCTTCCGCTTGGAAAGCCTTCACTGATTTACCAAGAGAGGTTTCAGGACAGCTTGCAGGATTGAACTAAAGTCTCCCAGGAAAGGCTTTTGGAACAGGCCTTGGACTTTGTCCTCAAGTATTTCAAGCTCCAGCATGAAAAAGAACCACTTGTGAGCCCTCCTACACTGCACTGCGACTTGGGCAGCATGGAAGAGCACCAAAACTTTATAGACCACATCTGAGTTTGGCAGAAAAACAAAAGCCCCATAAACCTCAAGCTCATTGATTCTAGCTTTAAAAGAAGCCTGCTCCTTTTGCAATTTTGCAGGGCACAGCATTATAATTAAGCAAGCAAGAAATAGCACTGCTGTATGAGGAGCTATAAATGACAGAACTCAGTTAGTCTTTGGTCTGTGCATCAGTCACAGACGTGGCTACAGCGGTGCGGTGAAAGGCCACCTCGGCGCAAGACAAAGGCATGAGACACCGCATGGCACTGGGCACTCGCAAGCAGCCCGTGCCGCAGAACTGCGGCTCCCTGCAGCTGGCGACAGACATGGC
>JAUBNY010000965.1:5989573-6002002 GCA_032275445.1 Crypturellus soui | reverse complement strand
AAGGAGGCTTGAGACTCCAGAGGGATTATGGCAGCACAGAATTTGGCTTTGGGTGTGGAAACCACTGAAGCAGCTAAGCAGCAATTTGCTTCCAAAAGGAACTCATGTGAAAAGGTGCTAACGTGACAGCTGGAGTCAGGAAGAATAGGAATGCACACAAGCTGCAGCATGATAAGCAGAAAAGGCAGCAAGGTCTCCCAGGGCCTGGCAGAGAGGCCTCCCCTCCCTGGCGCATCCCAGTTGGCACAGAGAGCCCCTTCCCTTCCCTCCTCCTCACGAGGAGCCAGTCTCATTCATGGCAGCTTCAGTTCCCACCTTTCAGCTTTCTTATTCACCGGTAAAGCCCAGACCAGAATTTACAGATGAGCCACAGCCTGTTGCAGTCGGTACCACTTTGGTAGCATTATCTAAGCAAGTGCAGGCAGAAGCAGCAGAGCCACACTGTTTTCATTAAGCATTTTTTCTCAGCAACAAGTAGTAAGAAGTTCAAGCTAACAGCTACAAATCACAGCAGAAATTGCATAAAGACTATATTCCAAAAAAAAAAAAAAAAAAAAAAAAAAAAACCCACAGGAAAAAAACCTTAACCAGATAGTTTTGCAGTGCAGAAGGGCACAAGCTAGATACTTCAAGAACAGAGAACTGTGATGTGCAGATGTAAACTAAGAAACCAGGAGGGTCTTTGGTCACTAGAAGTAGCTGTGTCAGCAGCAGTTCAACGCTAGTCCCAGACATTCAAACTGCCTTCTTAATCCTTAAGGATTCTTGATTCCTCCCTACCGACCAGGAATCAAGTAGGAGTTATTATTGCTGTGGACTCGAAGCACAATTCCCAGAGCTGCTCCATCTCCATGACCGGGTTATGATTTGAGGCAGCCCCCGTCCTCTTCATGTTATAAAGGTAAGACACGCTGGACAGGCAGAGAGGGAGGGATGGGGTTCTCATCATTTATAAACTCAGTCATCCCTCACGCTGGCCTCACTGCCCTTACAGGGACAGAACAACACTCGCACTAAGGTACCAAGATAAAAAAAATAACCACTGGGCAGCTTAAACTACTGCCAGATTCACCAGGTTTCCTGTTGAAACAGTACCTTTATTCCCACACAGACCACCTCTTGCACAAACCTGCGAGAGCCTCTCCTCCAGCCATGCCCTGACGGGGGGCAGCGGGCAGCGCGTGGCCCTGTGGACAGGAACGTGCAGGGGCTTCCCCACGCTCGCCACGGGGAGGCCTGACGCTGCCAGCCACAAGTCCGCACTATTACAGAGCCCGAGATCAAAGAGGCGGTCACTGGCACGGGTCAGGCTCTATTTTTCTACCCATGACACATGTACCCATACACTGGGGCTGCAAGGGATTATATTATATATAATGATGCACTAAATAATAAAACTCACTCTTAAAAAAGGCTTTTGGGTTTCATACAAGGTATGACACATAAGATGTTTTGTCCTAGGTGCCTCTGACAAGGCAGAGCAGATAAAGTCCAGTTTGGGTAACAAATTTATGCTACAAATCTGGAACAATCTACATAACCCAGGTTTGTATTAGACTGGAGAAATCTGAACTTACAATAATATACACACATAAGCCTAGGCAAGGATACACACACACACACCTCATTCCTGTCATTCTCGGAAATGACAGTGAAAAAGAAGTGACAAGTAATTTACTTGGGCTTTGTACCTTACATGTAAAGTTTCTACATTCATTATCCTGGAAAACAGGCTCTCACAAGAAGCAAGGATACTCTGTTTCTCATAAGGGAAATAGAGATACAAAGCGGTTAAACATCAATCAGCACGAGAGAAGGAATAAAGCACAAGCCCGTGAAGCCTCCTGCTCCGGAAATTGCAGCTCCCCTACACTGCCTCGCTAGTAGCAAATGCCTAAACCGACCTGAGCTCAGCTTGGTTCAGAAGCGCCAGAAAAACCTACAAGTGTCACCTGTCCTGCCTGAGAGATTAGGATTTTCCTGTCCTCATCCCAGTTTCAACTCTCCAGAAAAGGCCCATAAACCTACCTGCTGTTCTGCAAGTACAGAACCTGGAACCTAGCTCCTGCTCTTGCCTTCTTTCAGACGCGCAGCCCTTGCAAGCAGGCAAGCTAAGTGCTTCAGCCACAAATGGCTGGGAGTCAAGGGACCAGGTTTTACTCCCAGCACTTCAATGGATTTGAAGACAGTTCAGCATCTGCTGCTCCACTTTCCCCATCTACCACAGGGAAATAACACTCCCCATACCAAAAATCATTATATCCAAAAGCAGACAACACTACCTAGTCCAAAACATATTTTACTCAAAAGGATTTAAACCATCAATACAGAAGGACATATAAGTGACGCCTCTAGCCTCATATCTAATGAAGGGCAGTGCTAATGGTCATCTCCTCAGAAGCACAAGCTACAGAACAAGTGTCTTTATTTTGTTCCACCCTGTATGAGAATGACAGAGTGGAAAGCTATTATCTGAGGGACAGTATTTTCATTCCAGTTTGATCTTCTGTCCTGCAGACAACATCGCTATGATGCTCGTGTGACTCAGGGCCAAAGCATTTGGCTGTTTGTCAGCCTCCCCTAATGCCTCAGACAATTACTTCACCAACCAATTTTCCAAGATGAAAAAGTAAACTTCAAAAGTGTAAGAGGGGGGTAGAAAAGACAATAAAAACAGCACCAGTCCCACACCAAAGCTACTCTGACAGCAACTGTGCACCTCTGCCCAGGTGTGAATGCCCTGGAGTGAGAAACTCTCATCAGAGCAGGCTCTAATTAAAGTCGGCTGCAAGTGTGAGAGGGGACAGCAGCAGCCAAAGCCTGCACACTCACACGTGCCCATTTCTTCCCTTTAACCTTTCCATAAAGAAACTCACAGGAAAATAGGACATAGACGTTCCTCGTTTCAGTCTGGCCCAGCTGGAAGCCACATGTGTCTCTGCACTCCTCATAACTGTGTTCATTCTCTCAAGAGCTGTGTTTCCCCCCGTTCTTCTTGTGGGAGCATCCAGCAACACCCAGTGCTGCCATGTCAAGCATGAGGGGCAGTCTTTAATAAACGCCTCCCTGCCCCTTCCTCTGAAGCAAAGCTGCTACATGAAGCTAATTGCACTCAGCAGATGTGGCACCACAAGGCATTAACCCCTGCCTTCCTGCCTACCAGAGGTGCTTAAAGGTTGGAGTTTGTTATTCTAGTCACGGTGCTGTGCACAGCACACCCTCCTGTGAAGGCTCCGTTCAGTCTCACGTTCGAGGTGCTTTCCTGCACTGTTCCACACCAAGGGGAGGCTTTGCTTCTTCCAGAAGGACTGGAGCGATGCACTTGAGAACAGTGCCCGCCCTTCCTTCCTCGGCCGCCAGCCCTGAAGGTGTCAGGGAGCAAAGCCAGGTCTGTCCATACTCATTCCTGCCTGCTCTGCCTCCAAGAGGAGTGACCAGAGTGCTTGGAGTTCAAAGCCGGGGACCTCAGTCACGGCGCATGTGGTTCATTACCCTCCCGTCCTGCAGCGAGGGAGGGACTCACCCACCCTGCGACACTCTGCAAACCGCCAGCTTCATTACGCAGCTGGTGCCACAGAGGAGCATTCGTGTGTTTCCATCTCTGTTGCTCACAACTGCCAGCACCTGAATGCGTTTACTGACCCTGAGGAACATTTCCTCACATGCCCTCCCGAGAGGGTCCCCCCACTGTCCTGTCCCAGGGACAGGGACAGCAGCAACTGCTGCCGCAGCCAGTGGTTCCCTCCTGAGGAGCGGCCACATGCGCTGGGGGCTCAAAGCGCACGCAGAAGCTGAGCAGCCACCCAAGAGCTGCTTTGGTCATGAGCAGTGACCAAACGGCGCAGTCATCTGGCCTGCTTCTCTATAAAGAAAGAAAGAAAATAATAATGCAGGGAGGAAGGAAAATTAGAAGGCCTCAAGTGCATTTTGCTGAGCTTAAATGACAGGGGTGGGGGATTTTTGGTGCATGTATGCGTGTGCTTTCTTTAAAAGGTATAAAAGGAGAGTATGCTGGAGTGGGAAGGGAGCAGCAGCAGCCAAAACGCCTGCACAGAAGGTCCCCCTTAATGGAGGGTGCCCAGCGCGGCCCCTCTCCACCCTGTATCACCACAGATCCACGAGCTAAGGGCCCCACCAGCTGCTAGCGGACACTCGCGCTGAGGGAGCGCGGCTGCAGCCGGCCCGCAAAGCAAGGGGAGACGTTGCCACAGACGGAGATCAGAGTAAGTCAGTGCTACTGAACATCAGGGTGAAGCAGGACAAGACTACAGACCTCTCTCCTTGGGTACAAAGGGAGCCCTTTGCTCTTCACCGGCTACCAAAGCACATTCAAAACTCACCCTTCTAAAAGCAAAGACCTCAGGTGTTCAGAGGGTTCCGTACTCCCTGGACGGGGAAGCACCAATATTTATGCCGATATTACAACAGGGAGGGCTGGTGGGATGAGAGAGAAGCAGTGTTCTCTCCATCACCAGTAAAATCAAACAGAAAAACCCTAAAATATTCACCGTTCGATCACATTGATTACCCCATCGGAAGATTTTTGATAATCCATTGTTGATTTTTAAACAACTCTTAATTTTTACAGGATAGTTTATTTGTACAGCACCACAGTGTCAGTTTGAGCCTATTAAACATGCAGTTAGGACATCACCTTCTCCCATGTGTGAATCAAGGGGTGACTGCACTTGGAGTCATGGAAGATCCTGTTCTGTTAGACTCTTGCTCTTCTGCAAAAACTCCAGTGTAAAGAACTCCAAACAAACATCTCATCAGTACTTGTTACTAAAACCAAATTCTGAAAGGTTTTGTCCCTTCCTTCAAGAGCTATTTAACACATAGACACCAACTGCTGTTCAGCCAGCACCTGACCTGCCAGTGGTGGAGAATAAGCAATTACCCATGGAGGCAGCACTGCTCCCCTTCTCTCCTTACCTTCACCCTACGAGCACAACTGCACACCAAGATGGGTATGAACCTGCATCCTGCCATGAACATTTCCTCCCTATGCCTTGTGCATCCTGTCATGTTGCTACTCCCATAGAGCCAGGCAGACCTTTTTACTAGTGCTATACAACTATTGCAAGGAGATCAAAATAAGCAATAAAAATGAAAAAAAAAAAAAAAAATCAATCAAATGAGGTTTTGCTCCTAAATGTGACTGTATCTAACCTTGAAAGTTGGGAGCCAAATTATCTTTGGCTGACAAAGCAAGTAAATGCATTAGGTCCTCTAAAACAAAATCATATAATTGCTGCCCCACTCCCCCAAAAGAAAATAGTACTTTTTCTTTTTTTCCCCATTATTATTTGAGCATCGGCCAGCAGCACAACTGCAGTACATGGCACACGCAACAAGAGACTGTGTGGCCTCACTGGGGACTGGGCTGCTAAGAGGGGTCCCAGTCCAACCTGCCCCCAGGCCAGCACAGAAGCCAGTCTCCCCAGGCACCCGACCTCTGCCAGTTGTTGCATGAGCACCGGGACAGACTGGGGACCTCTCCCCCCGGTTCGTTTCTCACCATGCCAAAGCCCCTACAGCTCCCACAAGTTTGGGAACAGGCTATTTCTCCCGTATTCAAACAACTCTGGGACTTAATGCAGCACTGGAGCCAAGTGAGCAAGGGTCCAGTCACAAACACCAGCTCCCCTTTGATCCGGGGAGATCCTACAGAGAGATAATGATGCCTTTAGCAACAACACACCATTTCCCACAGCACCCAAACACCACACTTGGGTCACCCGCCTCATCTTCTGAGGCAGGATGCAATGGAGAAACTTCACACGCACTCCGGGAGATGGATCCCAGCCTTGCAGCATGCTCAGTTTCTGCTGAACTAGTGTTTCATGGTTTCTTTGATAAAAGGCCCATTAATACACTAAATAATTCTAAACGCTCTTTCTGTAAAATATTGCGGGTTTGAGCTGGCAGAGTCAAGACCCCGGCGCGCACTCAGGCCAAGCAGAGCAACACAGGAGCACAGGCTGCGACCCGCCTCCCTGCGCAGCTGCCACCTGCCAGACAGAGGTGAGGAAAGCACAGGGTGTTGCAGACCCTCGGGAGCCCACATTCCTGACATACTCCCATAAAGCCTGCAAAATGCCCATCAACACGGAGGATTAACTTAACAACTGTAAGATTCTGCAGAAATATTAGGAATTTTTCTATAGCATTAGTGTAAGAATAGATCAGTAGATACAACACCACCTCATTCTCCCACTAGAAGGATTGCTTATGAAGAACGAACCCAACCCACTTATGCAACCAGTGTTTAATTGCAGAGTATTACATGGTCGGCTAAGAATTTAAGTCTGCTACGGGGGTACTGTTCCTAGCCAGGCCTGAGAAATTAGACTTGACCTCTTGCTCACCCTCTCTGTTGCAGCCCAGCACTTGCAATTAGAGAACTGAGAGGACTATTGTTTTAACCAGACAACAAGTCTGAGCATTTTGAGATGAGAAGATGCGGCTTCCACTCACTTGTTAATTCTAGGTAATAAAAGGACCACCCACCAACACCAAATTCAGCATGGAAAGCCTTCCTCCCTTCCCTTCTGGACGAAGGCTCAGTGTGCTGTGGAAGGCTTTACTCTGGATATTTGATCTTTATCTATACAGCTAAGTTCTGCATGAGCATGCAGTCCTGTAGCACCACTCATCCCAGGCTTTTTTGAAATACAGCAGTTCATGGGAACCAACATCTCATTGCATGAGGAATCTTCCTAACCAAGAATAGTCCCCACCTGCTGAGGAGCCACCACCCACTCAGGAAACAAGAGGCAACAAATTGCATCACGCAAAACATGTTCAGTGTGAAGATCACTACCTCGCTGCTTGCTGAACAGGACAGTGGCTTCCTCCAGCGTGTGGGAATAGATGTCTTGGCGAACAGTGAACAAAGCCTCAGGCACAAGGAGTCAGAAAGACAGTTGCATAAACACAATCCTGAGAGCCCAGCTAGTCGTTTACCTCTTTCTTTTTTGTTTTGCTTGCAGCCTATACCCAGACTCTGCATTGGAGTACTGGAGCACAGCTATCCAGTCATTACCACTCTACTGTCTCTTCTGGTTGCAGTGTTTAAAAGACAAGACCACAGCATAGATGTGGGGCTTTCTTTTAAGGTCTAAGTTAAAAAGCAAGAAGGGAGAGCGGAAGCACAACCTCCTCCTCCTCCTCCTGACACAGGTTGCAGACAGACAGTCATGCAGAGAGCCTCCATGCACAGCTCAACCCCTGCTGCATTGCTCAGCGCAGGCACCGGCCAGGCTCTGCTCCACAGAGCCCTCGGTACTCGCTACCGCACTGACCCGTCTGGCTGCTGGGGACATGACCCGCAGAGAGGATTCAATGCCAAGCTTTTTCCACAGCTAAAAGGGAGGCAACCCAAGTGTTGTACTGAACACACCTCCAAGAGGTGCTTTCTGGAGAAAGGAGAAGCTTTAAGGAAGGGTAAACTGTAAGATACAGAAGAAAAGGCAGTTCCGGTGCCTTACTCAGAGATAAGTGAGGAGGAAGCGCCAGGTTCGGCAACACTGCCTCCTTCTCGCAGCCCTGCAGTAAGCGCAAGCGCGAGGAAGCCGCGAAGCTCGCGAGGAAGCCGCAACTGCCTGCTGCGCAGCCGAGCGCTTGCCAGAACAGACAAGTACCACAGCGCTTGCTGGCAGACAAGGCGAGCACGAGGTTCTGCTCAAATGAACAGCACAAAGAGCCCTGCAAATAGTCACAGACCTGCTGGAGCAATCACCTCTCTGGCACTGGCACTCAAACCTACAGCAAACAGCTGCCCCTGCAGCCAGGCAGACTGCATCAGGCACCGCTATCCCAGGACACGGCACTTCTCTGTGCCCATCTGAGGGCTCCTAAATTCCATTCACTGATGTTATTCATCAGCAGCAAAGCAAACACCTCTTCAAATGGTTAAATACTTGCCATATTTCTCATGATCTGAGTGCATTCATCCATTTTTCCACTTTGCAAGCAAATGCCATTTCCAAAGCTCAGACTTGACAGTTTAGGGGGCTGCATTGGCATCTCTAACACAGACTCTTTCAGTCCCAGCTTATTTTAGTAGTTAGGGACCATCTCTACTATGAAGGGAGAGATTCTCATTTGCCTTTTATGCCACTAGGCCATTCCTGGCATATCTAAAAGTAAATACTTATTCCTCAACACAAATTTCACTATGTCACCATTTCGCATCATTTTCTTTACTTCCATAGAAGCATTTACTGCCTTTCCAGATGCTGTTAACCAAGCAAGGACTTGTTCTCAGGTGCTCATCAAGCTTGCGCACAGACTTCAGCCTTTCAAGTGAGGCCTGTGATAAAGATCTCTAGAGCTGGCATTGACTAATGGGAGGTTACACAATTCTCACTGTCACACAGAGAATCACAAATTATCCAGCCTCCTAACACTGGACTCACTCTAACACCAGTTTCTTGAATTACAACAATCCTAAGCAACAGCAATTCTGCAAAATTTTAGAGAATTGTTTAGGTAACACTAAGAGATTTCTATTATAGTAGTAGAATTAACATTACATACAAGCTATCCTTTTATTTCCTTGCCATAAGGATCGGGCCCCGACGTGCAATGTCACCAAAAGACAAGTATAGATCTCAGCATGAAGCCAGAATGAAAAGGTATCAATAATGGTCACCTCCCTGACTTTCATTAATAAAAACTGAGGATTTTTAGTGTTATTTTGTTTTTTTTAAAGCATGGATAGACTGTCTTTGCAGATGCCTAAGGAACATTGAGGCACACAGTAGGTGCATCATAGCAAGAGAAGGACATTTTCCCCCTGCTTACTGAGCAACTCCACAATTTCACAGAGTAATTAATTTAAGGTCCGTAGAGGTTAACTGCTGACAAATATCATCCTTGCCAAGTCCTGCCATAATTCCTGGCTTAAAAACACATCTTTAGAACAAAGTCTTCCCTGTTCCCACTACTGTCCCAAATCTTATGCACAAGGCTCAAGTTCTGCATTCACTTACAGCAACGTAAGGGGAAGACACTAAAGATTTGGACGTCAAACGAGATACGGAACCTTCCTCACTGTTTTTACTAAATACAGCCAGATCCTGTTCATAGCACAGAAATGAGCAGTCTGTACATTTGAAATCTTTTCCAGACTTGCAAATATGCTGGTCTAGTACTGATTTCTTGCCACTTCATTGAAGCATTGCTGGGTTTCGTAAGACGGCTTCAAGACTCCAGGGAAGTCCCACTCATTGTAGACTATTTTTTCCATGGTTAATAGTTTTGTATTATTATTATTTTTGCTTAAAGTTTAATCAGTACAGTCTGCATCCGCAGCTCTTAATGATTTTAATAAGCTTCATGCATTGCTTTTAATTACAAAAAGTTACAGCTCATGGGCTGTGAAGGCAGAGATCCTGATGCTATAAATTACTCACTGAAAGCATCGATTCTGTGGTGCTTGGCACTCTTCCAGCTCCGCAAGGCCCCTGCTTTTAAAATTTAGGGAGTTCTGATTTAAGGAAGGTTCTAAGAGTCTCAAATCACTTCACTTTACAGAATAGAAGTCTCTTCAGCTGACTCATTTTTCTTTACTTAGTTCTAAATTTAAAGGTCCAAAAAATATTTACCACTGTGGGCACAAAGGAACCTTCCCCAATGCGCGAGCAGAGCCAGGCAATGTGAGGGCACCCGCCACGGCAGCACCCGGCTGGGGCTCTGCACAATCGCTCCAATCGGGGCTCTGCAGCCCCCGCACAGCCGCCTGCTCCCATGCTGCCTCCTGACAGTGCAACCCAGTGGCATCGATCCAAATGGATCAACAAGAAGCTTCAATGCCCTAGTGCATCCTGTGCACTCCACCTGTGCTGGAAGGGCACAAGGCTGCCGAGAACAGAAGCAGGTTAGAGGAAGAAGAGCAACAGGGCTGAGCAATGAAGAAAGCCGCCAGCTAGGCAGCTCAGCACACAAAAACACCCTGTAGACAGATGCCGTGAGCACAAGAGAGAAGGAATTTACCAGCAGGTAGTGGATTCCTAGTTATGAAGAATAATTACAGCAGGAATCATCTCACCAACAGCAGACTGCTGGCAACCATCAAAGCAGGAGCCCTTCAGTGTCAGGCCTGCAGTTTAAGCCTCCAACAAGCAGAAAAAGTGATGACAGATTAGCATGGAAACAGGGAGAAGGGATATTAAAATAACGCCTAGGAAAGCCATGACAGTGGTCACACAGTAGATGCCCACAGCAGCAGAGCCATGTGAATCCTGGCAGGCACTTCCCATGTTGCTCCTCCCCAGCAAGCCCATCTCCCTTGCTCGCAGCCTCAGAAATACAGAGAGCAGAACAATTCCTGGCACTTCAGCTGGAAATCATGATCCCTGATTGCACTGACCACTATAATTAAAATTGGTGAGAAAAAACAGAACCCATTCTGCAAAACAAGTAACTCACCAACTTCTCAAACAAACAAGAGTTAAGAACTATGAAGCTGCATTGCAAAATTAGTTTGTTTAGACACTTCCGCTTTTCATCAAAAGATGTGCCAATGGAGAAAAGAAAATTTTGATGGCTATTTTTTTTTAAATAAAATGCAAACTTGTGAGGATTCCTTAGCAAATCAGTGTCATCTACACATTGAAAGCTTCAACCCCAGCGTTCACCCTGCTCGTTTGGTGTGCATACTACAAGATGTGTTATGGTTCTGCCCTCCTACCAGATCCTGGTTCTAAAATCTTCAGTCTCATGGGTCGCTTTGTAGAAATAACGTGCCACTTGAGCATTGATGAAGACTCTTGGCAAACCAGCACTCCTTTCGTTGCCATTGCTAGTAGCTAACCCTGAGACCTGAGGAGAGACAGAGCTTCTTCTTTTATTTGTAGGTGTCCAGAGCTATACTTTGTGCCCTGCATTTTCGGGAAGAACAGGCAGAGGACAGACCGGTGAACCATTTCTTAATGAAGGGAGATACTGGCTAAGCCACCACCTCAGAGCAAAGATGACCGAAAGCCTCTTCCTGCGTTTCAAGACTCCAAAGGAACAAAGCAAAATGCACCATCTTCATATTGACAAGCTTCTCAGCTTGAACATGGAAGTGCCTTGAGAAACCTACAGATGATCTCTATGTACGGTCTAGCATCCACTTGACATGACTTCAGTTGAAGTGTCATAAAACAAGCCAAAAAAAAAAAAAGAAATGAAAAAAAAAAGAAAACAACAAAAAAGCCACCACACAGCCCAAAAAGCTTCAGAAGAGCTGTCAATAGCACATACTTGTCAGTGATTAAACAGCAAGTGAGGAAAGAGCCAAGGAAAAGTTGATCTTCAGATTGCAGTTTAGCTGTTCTTTGTAACAGTCTATTGAAGAGAGACTCAAAGTATTTTAAACAAAAGACTCAACAGTAACAGGACAGGAGCCTGTTACGGGAGCCTACGACTATTTTCAGTAATGCCAAGGGCTTTTTTTGGTTAAAGAAAAATATTGTTAAGAATAGAGAGAACACAAGTTGACTTTAAATTGCTGGCTGACCTGGGAAGCACCTCAAAAGAAACTGAAAAGCAAACAAAGATTACAGCGGAAATGCACAGATCAAGCTTTAGCAACATGCCTGAGGTCACAGAAGACAGGGCAACCTGAATAATGTAGGTTATTACTTAATTCCAAAGCTCCAGACATTCAGAAATAATAGAAAGTAAATTAAGTCTCAATTTTGGAGTCTTTAAAAGCAGACCATAGTTGGAGCTCCTAAAATAACTACATGCAGATGTACTTCATCAGCTACATCAAAAAAATCTTGTATTTCATGAATAAATAATTTCTGAGTATTGAGATGGAGAATTCACACATACATCTAATGAACTGATTCTCCCTCCCTCCTCCATCAACTAATTTGAAAATAATTACATGTTCTTTCTCATTTGGGGAGATAAGGATCTCGTTCTTGCTGCCTGGCGCCACAAGTAATTGTTTCCAACTGCAAATTTCGGTAGGCCAAGCCACTTAGGCACATTTGGTATGATTTTATATGTACCTTTTAAAAGTATATGAAATTGGTTTGCATGGCAGAAAGTACACATTGCCAAGATGATAAACTCAATCAAACTCAAATAGTTTATGATTTAGTTTTAGTTTTAAACACTAAATGGGTTATTAAAAAAATACTAATAACTCCCATACATAAACAGATAACCATGTACACAAAAAGCCCAATAAAAAAAAAAAAAAAAAAAAAAAAGAGAGGATCAAGTTCAGACTATTTTTTTTTTAATCCAGTATTAATCAACTGAAGATTAAAATATTGTTTTGAAGCAAAAGAGGAAGCTTTCTCCTTCCTGCGAGTGAATCTAGTTCTATTTTCTTGCGCTCATGAGCTCACCGCAGTGCAGCAGGGCAGGAGGCTGCCCAGCTTCCTCCGCGCCGCAGCCAGCACAGAGCTGCAGGAAGCA
>JAUBNY010000965.1:5912809-5949892 GCA_032275445.1 Crypturellus soui | reverse complement strand
GCCGCGGGGAAGCCGTGAGTGCCCAACACGTCCACAAAATGGCAGCCTCCCGCCCGCTGCCCGGGCAGAAAGCGCCGCGCTGGGGAGAACGCAGAGGCCCTGGTTGCCTCACCGGGCACTGACAGCAGGCGCCGTCGGCAGTGAGGAAACCAAAGCCGGCTTTCCTGTGAGTCAGGCCGTCCGCACGGGGCCAAGCACGCGGGAGGCTGCCCACCGCCACAGCTATGGGTAACGCCTCAGCCCCACGGCTGCACCGCGGGTATTGTATTGGCCCCACAGCTGTACCACGCACCCACGTGTAGCACCACGGCCCCACGGCTGCACCACGGGTTGCGTCATGGCCCCGCTGCGCAGCCCACAGGTAAGACGGTGTCTCCTTCCCTGCCTCCGGGGCTGCTTCCGAGCTCTCCTACCCTCTGTTCCTTACTGCTGTTTAAGGTATCACACTGCTGGACTAACAATAACTGTAATTACAGCGACAATATTTAAGATTTCTGTGTTACCTCTAAGTACTTTTCTCTATTGCAAATCTTTCACAATTTTTTTTAATATATAAAATCCCTCCAGCACCGCCCCCCGCACTCGGTTTCCCACAGGGAGGGACTTCCTCGCTGCGGCTGTGCCCGGGCAGTTGCAGGGGGCCTCTCGCCTCCTCGGAGTTCCCTTTCCTTCCTGCAGCATTCCAGAATGGCAGCATTTCACACGGGGCAGTGGAATGGCTCCAGCAGGGAGCAGATTTGGTATCAGTACTTAAAAATGAAAAGTAAAAATAGTTATACTTGGATGATGTGAAAGGAAAAAAAAGGTTTAGAATTAGCCTACTTTTTTTTTTTTCCATCTTGAAGCCAGAACAACCTTATTTTATTTTAACTGCTGCCTCAAAGAAGAATTTCTGTCAGTAATATTTCCATAGCTAAACAGAAGTCCTCTCGTGGTGCAGGAACTAGCCTCCCTTTCTAAAAAGCTGGGAGATGTCCCACTCTGTGTAGGGACTTTTTTGTTGTTATTTTCTTCTTTCCAACATGCTGAGCAGTTCTCCCTGCAATTAAATTCCCTTTGCTCTGGGAAAGCAGGACGAGGTTTGTTCTGTTCGGGGATGTTTCCCGATGTGCTCACGGCCTGGCTGCAGCGCCGGTCTATCAGCACCCTGCTTTCATTATCACGTGTAATCACTCGTGTATTTTTAAAACATGGAGCAATGTAGTACCTGTTGTTATCCTTTGTTTGGAGCTGATTATCTTGCCAGAAGAGCCACAGAGGAAATAATGGTCCCAGCCTGAGGAAATGCGGTACCCAAACTCCCGAGTTAGTGGCCAGCCGGGCTCGGAGGCCTTGGCTGCCCTTGCAGCTCTCGTGCCGTGGAGCCTAGCACAAAGCCTGGCTCCAGCAGCCAGCGCACGTGGCCGCACAAGTACCTCAGGCACATGCAGTTCTGCTGCTGAGCAGCTAGGGCTCAGCAAAGAAGTTTTAAGGTAAATCGGGGTGACACCTAATGAGGTCAACAGCATCTCCTCTGCCTTCAGTGCTGTGCCTGCTCCTCCTCCGTGTGCAGTGGGATGGATCTGCTAGTGCCTGTGGCTCTCTCTGTCTTTGGGATGATGCAGAGCCAGCATAAGGCAGCTGCTGTGATGAGTTTGTGTCATGGGAATAACACAACGTGTCCTGAATGTGCCAGTGAGAGTGGCCTTCACCAGTTATTAGGAACCCGCAAGGCAAAATCTCTGAAAAAAAGACTGTAGGAAATCTTTATAAATATCTTTATGAAATGGAATTTATCAGTGCAAAGAGAATATTCATATTTAGGGTAATTTTGTCCCCTTAGGCCTGGTATTTTAACCCTGCAAGCCAACAGTCTACATGCTGTGGTCCACGTGCAGGATTATAGGGAGTACGTAAGAAGAGCAACATTGTTAAAATATTCCTCAATAAAGAGGAGGCCGAGCAAGATACTCAGACATCTGCAAATGAAAAAGGCTGGAAACCACAGCTGGAGATATATAACTACATAGAAATTTTTGGCCTCAGCCTTTTAAAAGTGATTAAACGAAGAACCAAACAGCAAATTGATGCCTAAAAAAGAGTTTCAAACTAAGGACTGCATCACTTCGAGAACATTTGCAGCACAGGAAAGAAGGAAACCCTCCAAACTCCCAGAACCTGGGGGACCCTGACCCTACTTGCAAAGGAGGGCCAGGCTTCACAGATATGCCTCTGTACAAGAGCTGACTGCTAAAATAATCCCTTCTCTGTCTTCATAATTAACACATTTTCACCTTGACCTTGTATGTCATTAACCTTATGAAGATATTAACTGGACGTCTCTTGGATTTTATATTAGAATAGTTTTCTGACTGATGGTAGTCACTACAGAATTGAAAATGTCCTTAGGGAAATGTCAGTGTTCCATCTGGAAAATTTAAAGGAAATACTTGGTATTCAAAGTGCTTTGCTGAATGGATCCAAAAATCATATTATTAAAAAAAAAAAAGTCGGTATATTAACTGTTTTCCTGCTGTGCATTGCACATTGGAACTGCAGTTCCAACGCATTTCTGACTACTACAGTGTTTCAGCTGAACTGTTGCATGACGGGAGCTGGAATCTGTGCAGGAAGCCTGGGCCACAGCGGTTGGATGAAATTATGTCCAGAACTACAACCACCACAAAAAAAAACAAACAAAGAAACAACAAACAAACAAAACAACAACAAATGTGTCCTTTCAATGAAACATCCTGGAAACACAATTTCCAGGGTGATTTTAGCAATCAAAAAGGAAGTGTTGAATTTGGGGGATCAGAATCTTTGGTTTCCCTAACAAGTATCAGTAAGAAATCTCCCAGAATCAGCATTTTGATATTTCCAAATCATAATCTTTAAATTAACACAAGTTTTCTCTTCATGCCAACTTGGGATGAGCAAATATTGAAGTGCTGACACTTCTTGTGAGACAAAAAATTTAAATCTCACAGGGCTCTAATATGAGCTATATCCGCTGCTCTCCTTGATCTGCATATTTAAAGTGTAAGGATGTTAAGCTAAAGAATAATCATGAAGCACTTCCTATTAAGTTACTCATATTTGTGGCAAATAGTTAATTAGATACCTTGGTAGCCGCAAAAGAAAATCCAACAATGTGAGTGATCAAGTCTGGCTTCTTTTGGTTCTACTCATGATGATCGGAGTTTTATTCCTTCCTAATAAGCAAAGGCGAGCCCAGCAAGACTCACTCGGAGGAGTCAAGGTCATGGGAGGGTAAATGAATCATCCTGTGAAACTTGTGTTGCAACAGAGAAGTGATTTTGAAATTGAAGTGCCTGGAGATAGATGCCATGTCTGCGGAAAATCAAGTGTATGATGGGAAAATAAAGAAGGTCAGATTGATGTGTTTCTACACAGTAGCTAATTTTCCTCCCTCTTTCAAACAGCTGTGGCAACGGAGAACTTGAATGTCTTGCTCCCAGATCTTACTGAAGAACTGCCGGGCAGGAGTAACACACAGGAGCTAAAGCTCCTGCTTGTTTCCACTGTGCAATAGGTCCTGAATCATTGAAACTTGTTTCCTGTGAAAATGTGTTTCCATCTCCTCCTTGCCTCTAAAATACCCTCTCCTGAGGCATTAACTGTTGTGCATTTCAGGCTAAATGACATGGATTTGCTGCAATTCTTCTTCTGGTCTCTTCATTTTAATGTGAATAACAGAGCTGAGAGCCCTCTCTCTGCACCCTGCCATCACGCCAAGACACACAGCAGACCTTAGTCACCTGCGGGAGGGTGGCAAGATGCGGCAGCAGAAAGGGGCTTGCCCCTTTCTCCTCCTAGACGTTTTTCAGGGGGCCTTTTCTGATGATGTCAGTTACTTGGAGAACCATGAGAAAACGAACCCGTCCTTCTGGGAATCACTCATAAAACGTTTAGCCACCACAGACCCAGCTATCCTGAGTGCTGATGAAACAAATGATATAAGTTATAAAGAAACCATGCATCCTTCGTAAATCACCGTTATACAGATAATTTTGTACTTTGCTTTCTTTTGGAAGAGAAACATCTAGTCCAATTATCTGAGATGCTAAAAGAGCCCAAGTGGCATGAAAGGGCCATTACATCACTAAGACTCAGGCCACTGCTTTTTACTTCCTTGTTCTCCATGTGAAAAGAAAACAAACCAAAACAAAATACACTTTTTATTTTTTTTTTTTTTTGAGAAAGTGGCCTTGTATATGATCTTTAGGACATGTTCAGTCCCCTGTTTTTCCAGGCAGGACTACTGTGAGTGACATTTTGCTATCAGATACTGAAAGGATTGCATGGCTGTTTTCAGATTCTGCAGCGTGCTTCTTCAGCTCTTTACAAAGATAAATTTTGTGCTCCACAGTTCTCTCCTGGTTGCTGGCTCCCCTACGGGCTGTTGAAGGGAGCTGAGGTTCTCTTCCCCTCTTTGGTTTTCCCTTTGTACAGTGGGAAGCAGGAGCTAACCTTCCCACAGATGGATGTGACACTCATTTGCAAAGCAGGATCTACTCACACACACTAGATTTTATTGGAAGGGCTCTTTGCTCTTCACTCACTTGTCCTGCAGCTGCTCACCGGGTGCCACGTGCTGCCTGGAGGCTGCACAGCGAGCCTGAAGGCCAGAGGGAAGTGAGGAGCCGAGGCCATGGCTCTGCTTTACCTACTGCTGAAGGGAACGGACCCGCTGGGTACAGGCAGCTGCCCAGCTCCAAGGGAGAGGGTGAGTCCTGCCTGGCTGCCCTTCAGCCTACAGCTGAATAGCTGTACTGCTCCTGGCACCTCACACCTGCCAGAGGACTCTGCTGGCAAGTGATGATGGATGAATAACAGTAAAATGCCTAGGAATGCTGCTTATAAAAATCACTTGGGCACAGCAATGATGGAAGCTGAAGATAAACACTATTTTATTCTAGCTTGAATTGGCTTCCTCAGGGAAAAAGTCTTGGTCATTTAGGGTGAGAGGAAACCTTGCCTGGGGTGGTGATGCCAAAGAAATTTCTCTGAATCCACATGGTTCTCAATTTTTTCTCTAACCGGATTCTTGACCCAGGCTGGAACTCCCTTAGCTTCAAATGTGGAAGGAATTCTGAGCTAAACTGAGGAAAAAATATTTTGCAAACCTGCCTGGCAGCTGCAATAGCAACTAGCAGGAGTGGAGAGATGGTGCCGCACGGTGCTAGGCCAGGTAACCACACTCAGACAGGCTCCGCTGCGCTGCTCACCCTGTTGCCCAATAAAAATGAAGCAAGTGCAGCTCTGCAGGGTCATCCTCATCATCATCATTAATCGTTATTAATGCGTCACGGGCTGCATTCATTCGTGCCCAGTCACGCACGTCCAAGTATTACAGCTAATAGTGACGAGGCACACACACCTTCCTGCTCTCAGCACCGGCCTGAAGTCGGAGCCATTAAGAATCGCCCCAAACTCCGGGCACACAAGCCCGGAGCACTTCGCTGCCTGCCCCGAGTCCTCCTGCGGGATTTTCCAGCAAGTTTTCCATTCCTGGGAGTTTTGGCTGCGCCGGCTTTGAGGAGTGTGGGCGCCACAAGAGGGTGCTGGCTGGGCGGCTGCCGTGCAGGGAACCCAGCAGAGACCAGTGCGAGGATGGGTGAAGGAGCCCACGAGATGGTGAACAGCGCTCTCCAGGTAAAGCATCTCCTTGCTGAAACCTCTGTCGCTCCAGGGAGTGGGGATTTTCACGGGAGTATTAGGCGGGGGGGAAGTAAGGGCCAGGGAAAGGCTCCTACCAGGACTGTTTGAAGCGGTGGAGTCTGCGATCTTTCATTTGTAACACCTCGTATGAGTGCTCGCGTGCAAGGGTGGAAATAAGGCTCAGGGCCTCATTTCTTGTCAGACTGCCCTTAATACAGCTTTGCTCCTCCTTTCACAGACGAGATCTGTGTCAATTCAGTAGCAATTGTGCAGAACTCGGAGTAAAGCAAGAAACTGTGCAAAAGAGCACAGAAAACAATCAACGCCTCTAGATTCATCAGCAACAAAATAGTGACTGCCTCCTGCCACTATTGTGAAACTCTGTTAATCCCTCCATGTAAAACAGAGAAAATGTAAGTAGTTGTTTCAAGTATGTTTTTTTCTGTACGTCACAGCAGATAAAAAATTGAAATTCCGGAAGAGAAAGGAAGGCCATGCTTTCACAAGGGGAAAAAAGGGCTGAAAGTTCATCCCAAGACTCAATGGGTGAAGATCCACCAGGTAAAGAGAATTTATTTTACTTTTTCCTGATACATAAATTAATCTTGTTGAGTATTCAGAAGAGATTCACAGAGGAGATCTTTGTCAATTCAGTAGCAATTGTGCAGAACTTCGAGTAAAGCAAGAAATTGTGCAAAAGAGCACAGAAAATAATCAACGTCTCTAGATTCATCAGCAACAAAATAGTAACTTCCTCCTGTCTCCTATAGGCCCAGGGGGAGAACAGCTATACTTTTGAAGTATAGAAAGCTGCTGCAAAATTTCCTCCTAAATAAATTCCTATGAGTTCAATGAATATGAGTTCACATGAGTTCTCAATGAATTGTGCTCTAGCCAAAGCAGCAGGATGCTAACAACGGTGGGTGTACAGCACTAACTGGGGATGCTGTAGACCTTCTCTAGCCTTTATTTCCTTAATAGGAAATAGCAGCAATGTATCACAAGGCACTTTGGCTGCCACTAAACCTCCTCATTCAAGGAAAATTGAAGACTAGGAAAGTGACAAGCAGCATGGAGGTGCTAATGCCGACACTGGCTTATTCTGTCACAGAATCAGGATCATTTATCACTAAGGATGGACAAAGACCAAATGAGTTGCATTTAGAAATAAACCTCTTTTTTTCTAATGGTTAGCAATGCTGCTGATGTGTTTGATTTTGTGTCAGAGCTTTATTGGTATATCCTCTTATGCCAATTACTCTGTGTTCAGAAAGACTTTGCTCTTTCCTATTCAAGCAGCTTTCAGAGAGCTGTGAGGCAAAATCAGCTAATAATGGCCCTTGCATTCCAAAGCCTTCATTTCTGCCTACATATCCCAATATTATATTATCAGCAAGCAGCTAGACTGCTGCAGTGTGATATTGCCAACCAGTTGGATACTGAAGGAACATTTTCTGTAGGTGTGATGAACAAATGCTTTCTCTATCCAGACAACATGGAAGAATATTTAGGAAGATAGAAAACTAAAGGCCAGCTACACAGAGCTGGGACAAGAGCTCTGGGACAAGAGTTGATTCCTCGAATCAACCCATACGGAGCAACAGAAGTGTCACTTTTGGCATCTTTTGGTGCAATTTTCAAGCAAAAGTACATTACCACTCCATAGCCAGGGTTAGGCATAGGCAAAGCAGAACAAACATGGCAGAAACATCATCACAGAGCGTGGCTAGGCACTAGAGTCGGGCCAGGGGAGCAGCAGAATCATTGGACAAGCCCTGCTGTCTGGGTCTGCATGGTTGCCACTGAAATACAGCCAAAGCATTTTAAAAAACCTCTATCACAATCCCCCTGAGTGACTGGAGATTATTAGTGACGACTATGCTTTGCATATTGGTCCCAAATCTTTTCCCTTCCTTCTAGGTGAGAAAAAAAAAAAAAAGGAAAACAAGTACAATGTAAATTAAGAGAAGCTCCTATGTCAATGCAGAAAGTGTACTAGCTTGTAGTATAGAACCACAGATATAAAAAAAGTTAAAGCCACACTTGTACGCTTAACATTTTAAATTGATGTCAGTGCAAATTCAAAAGCAGCTTATTTAAAATGTCAGCGGGAGATGTAATTTATCCAACAGGAGTCTGGTTACACCTGCCTGCAGTGACTGTGAGAAGGAATATGGTGGGCTAACGCTCTGCTCGTGGTTCCTTTAGATGCCAAACTGCCTGACACACAGCTGCCCTTCTAAAGGGTAGGAGTTGGACTATATGCTCTCCCATTTCTACAATCATACTAATTCCAACAGACTCACACGGGTAGAATGGGCAGCAAACTATGCATTGTCATTATATTGATCTCCATCAACTTTGTCTAATATTCCAGGTACACCAGGGGAGATTGTTCCCTATGGAGATTCAGGTAAGTGTTCCCAGTTAATAACCTTGCCATGCTGGAAAGAGGAGTCTAACTGTAATTTCTTCTTTCTGACATTATTATAATAAAAATAATTCTTGCTGTAAATCCACTGGGTTCCTTAGAGCCTGGCATTAGACCCCGGCACGGTGCAGAGTTGGGGATAGTCACCCACCACCCTGGGGAGCTTCTGATCCATACAAGGTGCTTCAGCCTATTGAGATCTTATGTGCCTGATAGCTCCCAGGCCCACCCCAGGCTGCAGGATCAGCCCCCAGCCGTAGTGTCACCTTTAGGTGACAATAGAGCTGGCAGCTGCAGCAAGAAGGGTGCGACGTGTGTCCCACGCTCAGATGGCCTCAAGGTGGCACCTGTCCCAGGCTGTGCTGCTTCAGTTCACCCCTGTGCCTGCTGCGGAGCTACTGACGCACGTGGCTGGAGCAGCAGACCCTGCTCAGCACCAGGGAGGGCTCAGGGCAAGCACAGAAACAGCACTTGGGGGCCTAGGCCTCTGTTCTGGCAGCTACCGGCCCCCGGGCTAGTGCTGATAATGGAGGTTAACAAGTTGGCCTGGGATCAGCAGCTGGGAGAAGGAAATTGCTTCTGTTACAAATATACTGGTGTTTCCACCATCACAAAGAGATCATAAAACTGTGCGTTGCCTTTCAGAGATTACCGGAAGAGAAGATGCAGTTGCAGATGGTAAATACGAAGAAGCAAATGGAGAAGACTTGTTTTGTTTTAAACAGTCTGAGTGCCTTTCCTTTTGGATACCGTCTTGCAGGAATCAATTTGCTTTGTGATGATAACTACACCAGCTCCTTGGTGCCTACAAATTTCTTAAAGGAATATTTGAAGTTTTAGAGTAATTATTAACATGCAACGTAATGCTTTAATAGAACAAATGCTGTGCAAGTCACTCACTGGTACAGGAGTTACAATGGGACTATTGCACTGAGGAAGCAGAGCAGTACAAAACAGCCCCTGGGCAGCTCTGTGTTGGCATCCTGACGAATTCTGTGCGTATAGCTCATTCACGCACTCATGCTAACACACAGAGCAACGTTTGTTAATCAGAGTAGCATAATACTACTAAGCAAATTGGGTTCCTCACAAAACCAGAACTGGATCAATCCACAACCCTCGAAAATCAAAAATTCACAAACGTGAGTTGTGTCAAAACAGAATTTCTCTGTAAGTTTTAGTTTCTCCCTGGTTTAAAAGCGCAATAGCCAAAGTCTGTAGTTCTCTTGAATTTCAGAACTTTTTTCCCTTCATACTGTCTTATTACATCATACATCATTTCATTACATAAAATGGAATTCCCTGCTGGGCCATGGAAGCCTAGACATACAACCTAGTGTAAGTGAAGTTAGCATCTGAAATGTGAAAGGAACCAAGCCGCAAAGGACTCAACACAGCAGACTGCCCAGAGGACTTCCCAAGCACACAGCTAGCAGAGGAAGAGCAAACAAATAACAACAAAACACAAACCTGCTTTGGGCCTATCATTGGCAAAAGTTGGAAAGACTCGGTATTTTACCAGATTTCCAGCACAGTCACAGAAAGAGCAGAATTTGGCAATTCTACTTGCAACTAGAACAAAACCCCAGCTACTTAAACCTTTAAAGAGGTCTAGTTAGTTTGTATACTGTTCTTTCTATTTATCAGTATAAAATACATTATAATACACTGGCTACTAGTCAAGTTACAGTTCCTAATTTGGGGAATGCAGAGATACTCTAACATCAGACTTATGTAGACTGGCAGTACTGTCACTAGAATAGTGATAAAGATTGCTTTATTAAAACAGCTGCAAGTGTGCAAAGAACCTAAGAGCCAAACAGAAGCTCCCTTCTCCTACAGCTTTACTCCTCCACTCTCATTCTGAGAATATTGATTCTATCAGATTGGATGTAAAAGACCCAGCACATGTTAAAAACAATTTGGTATTGTTAATTCAGCCATCCAATGGTTCTATTTAAAACTGCTACAAGTTATTTGAAAAGCACTTCTAGGATGGCTTTAAAATTGCTAGTTGGATCTTTCTGAAAGGCTTATAGAGCTTTCATTTGAATTAATTAACTTTTTATTTAGATTCTGCTTTGAGAGTATTAATTGCAAATAGAGAAAGGGAAAGTAACATAAAAGTCCAAAATTTCAGAGTCCCATGGCAATAAAATACATTTTTTTCCCTAGCACGTGAGAATGACAGCATTCACCTCCCTCAGAGGAAAGTATGGTGGATGGGCATACGGAAGGATGGTAAGAATCTTTTTTATTTTTTATGTACCTAATTTCAACTCTAACAAATCTTATGCCAAAAATTAGATCTCTGGCAGAAGAGATTCTTTTCAGCTTATGAGCAGTATGAAGAAGCTCCCAGGGACTGCTGACAGGACACCTTCAGAGCACATATGTGTTTTGCAGTTGAGTGTAATGCGTCAGGCACCTTCTGTGGAAATACACTTCATGCATGGAGGAGCACGCTGCACCGAACATGTACTCATCAGGACCATGCCCATAGTCTTGACCCAATTTCCTCTTTCTGTTTCAGATGAATTCTTCCATTTTGTCATTCTTTGCTTTGGCATTGGAGCTTTACTCATTTGTTATTATTACTACAAAGGTAAGGGAGTATTTTAACACCAGTATAAATTGTTGCACCCTTGGAGACGGACAAAGCCAAACAATCATTTATTTTATTTCCCCAGATTGGACTATTTCTCTTGGAATTGGTTTAATCACCTTTGCTTCCCTGGAAACCACGGGAATATACTTCGGTCTAGGTATGTGTATTCATAGCAGCCAGTTTTCTATCAACACCTCCATGATACTACACAAGTCTAGAAAAACACTATTGCTGAGACTCTATAAAACATAACTATTTTGTAGCATCTCATTCGCAGCTGCAGTGTGGCTGGAGACAAACATGTCTCGGTGACACTGAAGAGAGATATCGCCTCATTTTTCCTTCCCAAGGATCCCACACCCGCGTCACCTCCGGCAGCAGCAGTGGCTGAGAGCTGCGTTGCCATGACAACACCCAATTCTAGCGGCAGGGCTCTGCATGGAGCTGCGCGCTCAGCTGCCCTCGCGGCCCTGCAGAGCATTTCATAGGAAGGATGCAGGTGGCATCAAGTTACGGTTTTCCAATTCAGACCAGACGCCTCCTCTCATTTTGCACCATGTTCAGGCACCCTTGCCATAGCTCTGCTCCTAATGGCAGCACAGAAGCACCCACTTAAATAGTCAGCTCACACCCGTTAGCATTGCAGGTGGCCACGTCTGATTTTTTGCTCTTTTCTTATGTTTTGCGTTGCTATCTGCCTCATCTTGAAAAAATGTTTCTGGTTTGTTTTCACAATTAGTGTATCGAATTCGGAGCGTACTCGACAGTTTTATTCCTCTGATTGAGAAATTCAAGCCAACAGGTAAAAGTGCTTTTCTTACTGACTGCAGGTATATTCCTTAGACCTCACCAGCTATTTCATTTTAGCTGACTATTAAGACCAGTTTCTCTAAACTAGGATTTCTGATTTTAACTAAAACAAAAAAGTCCGTTATAGCTGCTTAGATTTAGAAATGAATTATTCCTAACTCTTTCCAAGTGGCAGAGCATTTTCACATTTTAATATATCTGTGCTCTTGCTGGCAACACCTGAGAGAGAAATGTATAGCTCAATTCAAAATGGAGTGCGTGAGGACAGTTTCCTGTATCTGGTCTAAGGAGCCTCCAGTCTCAAGTCTATTTGTGCTTGTGGAATAAAAGATAGGAAGAATGCAGAATACTGCACCTGGGCTGACAGCAGACACTTGACATTCATTTGAACACCCTGGTCCTGACTTCTCTTTCTTTATCGCGTAGGTATGAGGAAAGCTGCCCAAGAGGAACATTTCGGGGGAGCTTCATAAATCCCTGCTGTTGGGATTTCTGGTAGTAAAAGTATTGGAGTTTATGAGAGGCAGACATGGAAATCTCATGGTTACTATATACTAAGCCCTGGAAACATGTCATTCCTTCTACTCAAAAATAAAGCTAAAATTGTGATATCGAGTCCCTTTCTTTCTTCTGAAGTTCTCCATGGTTCAGCAGAGCTCATTCAGCAATCTAGGTCTAGGTTTATAAATCAGTTCCATGTGTTTTAATATATCCCATTCTGCTTCCTTCCCCCATGCACTCATGTTTGTCTGGTCATAATTTATCAAAGTCAACAAAAAGATGAAAATTACCCTCAGCTGGTTGTGGATTAGGCTCTGGATGTTTCAGTAGGAATCTTGGCATCCACAAAGCCACCTCCTCTTTTCCCCTTGTGATGCTGCAGACCGGGCACACAGCAGCTGCTTGCTTACACAGCTGAGCCCCTACAGTGCAGCAGCACTGAAGCAGATTAACTTATTGTGGCAGAACTCAGTATAGTGGGTGTAGAATGATTGCACCCAGTGAAAGCAGAGTGAGATTTTATGTGTACTGACATAATGGTGCAGTAATGAAATTATTATTAGCGGCATTTTTTTTCTCTTCTGAGGGGAAAAAATGCTTGATTCTACCCATCCCCCATGCCTTCTTTTCTTCTGTCATAATTTGCACATGAAATACTGTGTAGTGTGCAGATCTGCATTGACTCAACAAAGCAGTTTGCTAAATGTGGCAGGGGATGTTATTAAATTGAGCACTAAGGAAGAATACAAGTTATTCTGTAATGCTCATGGTCTCATTTACGTGTAGCCATCTTCTGTCACACATAACTACTGCATCTTTTGTGTTTTTACTCTGAAAATAAAGTCTTGCTCAGACCAGTGTGGCACTGTTGGTGCCAAAACCTGCACAGTGAACACTGTGCATATAGCCAGTTTCTTCTTCTCTATAACATCTTTCAGAAAGGTAGTTTGTGAAGATATTCAGGATAATGAAAACATATTTTACTCCTAAACATGCTTTCAGATTTTCAAATTTGATACATTGCAATCCAGAGAATAACCTTTTATAAAACAACCAGATACTGCTAACAGGTAACATAGAAGTAGCAAAACATCAAACATTGGAACCGATCACGAGGTGAACAGTTCATCCAGTTTATAGCAACTCCCAAGAGAACTTACCTCTTCAGTTGCATCCTCTCAGGTATCAAGTTCCTGTTGTTCCTTCAAAGCCTTTGTCTCAAGTCCATTCCAGCATCTGGAATGCTCCTGCTTCTTGCCCAACAGCAGGACTGTGATTCTGCTCCCCCTTCTCACTGTAGTTGCAATACTGTCCAAGCACTCAAAAGTATGACCTTGCTTAAGAAGAGTATCTGTCCTCTTAAATAGGCACAAGGCTCACATGAGCTACCACTCTCTGGGGCGCCAGCAAGTCCCCCCAGGGCTGACAGCTCACCATTTCTACAGCTCTGTTGATCCTCTACCTTCCTCTGCTTGTTCCCCAAGAGCTGGTGCATCTCCTTCCACTACTCTCACATTATCCATCACAGAGTCTTCCCTTTTAAATGTCTGGCAGGGCAGAACAGAAAGGAAGAACCAGAACAAAGGCATTAATGACCCTCTTCCTACAACACACATTCTTGCTTTTTCATTACCCCATACAATGTCTCACATTTCTGACCAAAAAAAAAAAAGAGGGCTAGTAAAATCTTCTGGCACCAGGGGAAAAATTCATTTTTTTTACCCAACTACCCTCCAGACAGGATTTTAATCTTCACCAGAAAATTGGAGCAAACATCAAAGTTACTCAATTCACTCCAAGCTACTATGTCAACTACACCATATCACTGTTGAAGCAGAGTCTGCTTGGAGCTTCATAGCGAACACCTCTGCGTCCAAGCTGGAGCTCACAGTAGGGGAGGTTGGTTGCAAAGCAAAGCACCCACCAATTTCCAAATAACCTACAGGTCTCTAACTACTAAAAACACAAAGACATTACCCCCCTACCTCAAATCCCACGGGGGAAAAAAAACAAACATTTTTTTAAGCTGGTATTTTTATTAGAACTCTCTACATAAAGCACCTTTGCCTTAAACTTACAATACTTCTCTGAACACTGCTTTTCCGTAACATGGCCCAAGATGCTTCAAACTACTCGGCGTTTCTCGATTTGGACACTGCCACCCTAACAGCTTGCACAATGGCATCTTTATCGATGCCAAACATCTTGAGGAGCTCAGCTGGCTTCCCGCTGCGGGGTACGTGAGACACGGCCAGGCGGTTAACGGTGACACCCGGCTCTCCCACTACGGCAGCACACACCGCCTCTCCAATGCCACCTGCAAAGGGAAGGACAAACACCAGTATGGACAGCAATGGCTGCTCCTCTCTCAAATCAAGAAGTGAAAAACTCCAGAAGAGACCCCAGGTTTTTCTGTGTTTTTGGAGAGCAGCTACAACACTGAGCTTGAAGCGGGGACTGTTATTGAGAGCACCTAGGAGGGGCAGATGAAGCCGGATGCCAGTCACTGAGGCTGCAGTGTCAGAAAAGCAAGCTTAACACCCTGCTCTAACACAGATTTCTGCTGTGCTTGTTTCGACAAAATTTTATACATTTTTACAAATTTGTATCTGATCAGAAGTCAGAGCAAGTTCAACCCCAAATGCACATGCTTATGAAAGCATCAATCATAATATAGTATATGCCCAAGTCCATCATTTTTGAGTGCTCAAGTTCACTATGGTGAAAACATTTCCCTATTCTGAGGACAAACAGCCTAACACTTCTTAAAAAACTTGCAGACTGGCAGTATGAAACACACACAAAACTGTCATGAAACCCTCAACACTTCAGTGCTAGTTACCAGGGCCCAAGTTTAAACAAAAATATATTTAAACAAAGGAATATTTATAAACATATTCCAGGAACTGAATGCATTGATTCCCGCCAAGCTCACAGCATTTAAGAGTGTGACCTTTTTACAACTTCTGTAATTCCTCTTGCGTACCCAACTTACTTAACGCACATACAGTCATATATATAGACACTGTATACATGCATACAATGGAACCTCTGCATGTGGCTCAGCTCAAACTGAGTCACCACCAGGGGCAAAGGGGTGCAATGTGGAACAGGGTGGCAGCAAGAGAGATGCTGGAGGCAGTAGTACAAGGGAAGAAGAAAAGGCAGGGTTGGTGCCAGCAGTGCGTGCTCTGTGGCTCTGCACCTCAGTGCTGCTCTGCTGTCAGGCTGTGCCCAGGGACACAGGGCTTGTCCCCACTCAGGGCACGGTGTGACAACCAGTCACGTTCAGCCTGCAGCCACGTCTATGGAAGTAGCTGGAAAAATTAGTGATGTGGGCTGGTGATGAATTCCACTTGACCCGCCTTGATAGCATCATACAGACAGCTGGGCCAGTGTAGATGTATTCATCACCTTGCAGTGATTTTGCCTTCTTGCAAATCTACAGCAAGTTATTTGTCTACAGTTAGCTAGAATATGATGAGGTTCAGTAGTGATCCACCACCTGTGGCCTGGAATAAAAGCATGATGTAACTAGCACTTGCGGTAATGCAGGTCACTTCAGATACCTGACTGGGGCTCACTTTAGAGCAGGATAACGTTCTCCTTTCTAGGGCTAGTTCCCCATAATTCACATGCCATAATTGAAAGCTGCCTCTCTGCTAATTTTGCCATGCCCCCTACAAAGGGTGAGCCTGATGTGCAAGCCACAGCAGCTGCTGTTTGCATAAGAGCTCACCCTCAGGGGATATGTTTGCAGAGGCAAGTCACTGAAAACCTGTGCAAACAAGATATGCCAGCAAGCATGAGGCAGCAGAGTAGTTAAGCAATTGAACAACTGCTGAACAACTGCTGAACTGAGGTCCTGCAGAACCCTGCCAGGGATGATCAGAAGCAGAGGAGGCATTTTACCTATGAAAATAAAATTCTGATACAAAAATTGGGGGAGCTCTATAGAATCTATTCTGCTTTTCTTGCACAGCATTTTTTTGTTAAGAATTTATTTGTATATCATCTTAGAAACTCCTATTTGCAAATATTGTTTTTCTCTTAAAAACTTCAAAAACCAGCAAGATTCTGCCTGTCAGCAGCTGAGATCAAGAAAGGAAAACAGGCTGGTGAGGCTGCACAAAGCTCTGTCTCTTCACAGGTTCTGATCTGCTCTATCGCAGTTGTGGTGACCTAAACCAGGAGAAGCAAGAGAGTGTTGATTTATCCCAGAAATAACTGCTCAAGCTGTCCAGCTTCAAGCAAACTGGGAGCAAGCTTTCACACACAGGAGAAGCTTTAAAACAAAGCACACAGCAATGGTCTCTTCTGTAATTTAAGAGGCTGCAGAGCAGCTGCTGTAAAGCCAATCTAAGCCTATTCGGTGAAGAATCACTTCCAGCTGGAATTTATATTCTAACTGGGAACAAAAATCAGGATTTCACTTGGCCCACACAGAAAGAAGGACACAAAAAGCCCAATTAATCATAAAGGCAGCCCTGATGAACCTATTACCTCAGAAAACTTTCTACACTTAGTCTCAAGCTTATAATCATGGGGCCAATTAAAAAAAAAAAGACTTAAAACCTCTCTTTTGTTTTAGCTGAACCAAGTAAGGCCAAATACTTGTGTCTCAGGTCAGGAGGAAGCTGTAAGCCTCCATGCAGCCCCTTGGGATGTCAGGTAGGAGAAGCTTCCTGGGCTCATCTCACCTTCATGGTAATGGTCCTCAACAGTGATGATTCTGCCTTTGGTCACTCTTGCATTTTCAAGTATTGTTTTCTTATCCAGAGGTTTTATAGTGAAGAGATCAATCACACGTATGAAGATTTTTTCTGCAAAAGTAGAATGAAATTATTTCCAATATAGCCTTGGAGAATGTAGAACAACCCAAATGGTATAAGACAAGCCTTAGAATCTCCTACAGCAATTCTGAATATTATCTCCACCAAATCCCAGATCTTTTTACTAACGGCTTGACTACCACGCAGCCCAACTAATCCTAACCATTGTATGTGTTCTCTCCCTTCATGAATCCCATGAGGTAGTAATATTCATCCTTCCACAGACAAATCTGAGGCACAGAAGCTTTGGGTAAGCAACTCAGGAGCACTGCAAGTGTTCATTAGCAAAGCAAAACTTCCCCTGGCTTTCCTATAGATGAGAACTCAATCTAGCCACAATGGTATCTTTCATATTGAGGCTATTAATCACATTTCCCCATCATGAAGCTTTCTTTTACTATCAACATTATTGTTAAGTCAGGCACGATTCCTTCTTGGTTCTTTATTTGTAGCCCTCATCTGTGAGCGTTTCAAACCCTTTACAGCAAGCTGGTCCCCTGTTAGGTGTGTATGTTTGAACTGTTCCATCCAGCCTATATTGCAGTATCCTTCAGGTTGGCAAAAACGAATTTTATCCTGCCATCAGCAGGCTGGCCCCGGTTCCTTATGATTGTTTATAAAGAATAGCAAATTAAGTGAGCTTTTGTCTGCTTCTGTCTAGCTGAATACAGATTTAACTCCTACCTAACAGAGAAGTCTATGGCCCAGTATGCCTGGTGCTATTTATCCACCACTTCAAAAATCTACTTCAGCATCCAGAAACTGATTTAACACAGAGAAACCCTTTGGTAGACTCTGGTGACACTGTTGTATCTGAAAGATACTTAGCAGCCACTGTATCAGCTTTTAAGTATGAGACTGACTCAGCTCTAAGATAGTGTTTTTACATGACTGGTTTTTCACACTCTAAGATCAGCAGTGTGTTCCAAAGCATTACAAATCCACACACACACACACACACACACACACACACACACGCAAAAATAGTAGTTTTAAAAATACAATATACAGTTTTCCAAATGCTCTAAGCCTGATGGTCTAAAGTCAGGACAGAATATCTAGACAGAGCATGCAATGCTATCCCTAAACCACCTACACCATTAATTGTATTACCTCTTAATATTTGTAATCTCTTCCTGGGTGTAGGCTACTGACTCACAGATGGATTTTGCTGGTTCCTTTCTCTTCTTATTTCACTGAAGGAATTTTGTTTTCTCTGGTAGATAAGGTCTGTGCATTTGAACTCGATCACAGGATTATTGCCTTCCACACTAGTTAAATGTTGATACATTCATTCAAAATCAAGTTAGCAGGGAACCATATCTACACGCACGCACTATGTATCAACTGTACTGTGTAAAATTATAGAGTTTTACAGCTCAAGTGACAAGCTGTATTTTGTTAGCTGGCCACAGGCTGATTGTATTCTACCATGCCAGTGTCCTAGCCTGCACGGACAATGTGCTGGGGAAGGATGACTCCTATTTCTTACACTCCTTCTACAGATTCTGCCTAGAGGTGAAATTTAAGAGATGGATAGAAATCCAAGCAGAACTTCTATCTATCCATTTTGGCAATTTTCACAACTACTGATGCCACTAAGCTAAGTAAAACCTACTCAACTGGGTAAGATTGGCAGATACATACTCTGTTGCACTGTATCAGCTAACAGCTGACTGACCGCCTGTAACATTTTAATTAATCAATGTTTACCAGCACAGAGGGTGAGCAGTTCGAGCGACTAGTATTGATTTCTTTGCTGCGTTAAACGATTGAAAAAAGGGGAGGGGGAAAGGGTTTAACTCCCCAATACGATCACCTTTTCTCAGTTGCTCTGCTGCAGCCAGAGCCTCATGCAGAGTCACTCCTGCTCCTATCACAGTCACTTGGTCATCTTTACTCTTCAGAACCACCTGCAAGAAAATATTTCAGTGTATTAAGAATAAGTGTTATTGATGCCAAAATTACTAACATTTTTTGAGTTTTAATTAGAAGGATTAGAAGAATTTTTGGTTTTGGAACTCTTTAGAAGCAAAAGGGGCTTTTAGAGGAGAAACTTGGCATGCTTTTCCTGATTCTGTAATTCTCTACACAATCCTTACCTTTGCCTGTCCAATATGGAAGTCCTCATTGTTGTTATAAATGACAGCATTTTCAGGACGACTGGTTCTTATGAAACAAATGCCCTGTTTACAAAGTAAACATGCTGTGAGTTACAAAAACAGAAAGGTATTGACATACCAACCTGTAAACACAATGCAAAACAATAAAGCAAAGTTACAGTTGTCTCTGTTTAATCTTTCCATGTTATATCAGAATCTACTGCTTTCCTGCTCCCCTGATTCTCAATAGAGCACTAGTGCTTTTTCAATAGATGGCTGCTTCAGGTATTACAAAACAGTTATCCTCTTCTTGAAGCACATCAGTAATGTACAATTTTTCTAATTTCAAGACAACTACTTCTCTTCTGGAAATAGAGAATCCTACTTGAGTTAATTAGGATGTTAAAGCTTTTCCATACATCTGCCATATTTCTGCTAGGAACTTTAAAGAAATGTTTAGCTGAAAGCAAGGAAATAGCTTTTCCAGCAATTAATATCCATACACTCTTCCAAAAGGGGTTACTAATCACTGCTTAAGTCTAACCTTTCCTTCACACTTCTTTACATTCCCTCTTTATTTTTCTCCCCCTCAACTTTTTCTACAAATCACTAATCTCACTTCTTACATACCAAATTTTCATATTCCTTCACATAAAAGTCATACTAACAAGACAATTTTTTTAGATTATTTGCTCCTTGCTCAAGTAAATTCCTATGGAAGCCCAGGGAAGTACCAATCAAGAAAAGGATCGAAGGATCCAGCCCACACTCCCATTGATGTTTGATCATTACTATGCCAAATTTAGCTGAAGGTGGGTAAGATAAATCAGACGATTGCAGCTACATATGAAGAGTCGTCTTAGGACACAGTCCAGTTTAATCACAAGCCAGCAGCAGGGGAGCTGATGACCAGGGAGGCTGTTAAGTAGTATAAGTTCTCAATAACTCCAAAAAACAGACATTCTTAGGTCACTAAACGATCTCATTCCAGAGCTTTCATGCATCTAGACTATAATTATCAAAATTCTCAAGTTAAATCTCTCTATATACACCCACCTTGAAATTTGGCCTACGAGAATATCATAGTAAACGTGCACTTGCCAAAAGTTTGCATTGCTCTTACATCTGAGCTGATTTAGACCCAACCTGCAATCACTGCCTAATCATTTACATTACCCCAAATGTAGCTGACAGTCCCAAACTGTTCATTTCACAGTAGCCTGGACAATTTTTTTTTCCTTGCAAAAACATCTTACTGCCATGCTAGAGTCTTTAAAATAATTTCTGTGGGTAGAAGCATGAAAAAACATGCCAGTAGCCACAATAAAAGTAAAAAAACAAAAAAAAACAATAAAATATCATTCTTCAGCTCAGATATATTGTGATACATACCTTGGTGTTGGCTGCTATTTCCACTGCTTTTTCAGTGGCTACAGCATCACTGGGGTAAAATACCGTGGCATTGGGAACAGCCCGGAACATGCACAAATCCTCCAGTCCCATCTGAGATGGCCCATCCTCACCTAAAGAAATTACAAGAATTTTTGGTGATGTCTTAATATAGTGAAATTCAACGTAAAAAAAAAATATATATATATATGTATATATATATAAAATTAGGCGCACACACAGGACATGCAAGTCTACCTGCTTGAGAAAAGAATCATCTTCTCCTTAAACTTGGAACCTTCTAAATAGCAAATAAAGATAGAAAGATACTAAAAAGAAAGAGAACTACAATTAAAAAGAAAAAAAATAATAAAATAAAGTGCAACAATAAACAGTACAAAAGGAAAACAGCCAAATTAAGAAGGGTACAAATACAGGAGAAGAAGGGCCACAAGGCATCTAAATTTCTTCAGATTTACATACACTAAGGTTGCATAAGCAAAATTTACACTCAAGTCTGTGGTGTGATTCTAGGTTAAAACTGCTGGAAACGTGAAAGGAGAATTGCTTGTGTTCTATCAGAAACAGAGAGCCAAACAATCACTCTCAAAATTTTAGGCTCACTTCAAGATTAAATAAAGGGTATGTATACTTTAGTAGTATTAAAAAAAAAAAGGCTTTTTAAAAGAGCAGCAGGATATCCACATTGTTCATTTAATTGCTCAAGCACTAGAAAGCATAAATTGCAGATTATGAAAAGAATCATTAGCCAGAACATGTGCTGGGTGCCATGATTTTCTATAGTTAGAGAGAAAAGGACCACAGCCTCCCTGCCCCCGAAGATCTTATGTAACAGTGCTTTTAGAATGGCACAATCCCAAACTAACCATGCAAAGAGTTTTGAATTCAGTCATGTCAGAGCCTGCAGAGCAGAAGCAGGGCAATAAGCCTTCCCATATGCACCCACTACCTGTTACTCAAGAACCACAGGTGCACAAGGAAGGAGGAAAGTGTTTTCATACGAGGAGCATAAAACCCTGAAGGACTTTAAGTATATATGCATTAAAAAAAAAAACACTGAACTGTCACTATACATTAATAAAGTACCCATGAAGCAGGAAAAAAGTCTCATCTTTCAGTCATGACATGCAAAAGTATTTTCAGTGTCGCTGATTAAATCTGTATGCATTCCGTTAATTCTGACTGAATGAGACTTCAGTGGGAATTTTTCCTTCCTAGAAAGTATCCAGACAAGTTATATGCAGAATAAAAATGAAATTAGGAAAAACACAATAGCAGGCATCACACCCTGATGCAGGGTACTACTCATATTTGTCTATGCCACTTCTGCTGATACGGTGTCAAAAATACTGGCATTCAGGGTCCCCCTTGTTCACAGTATCTACAACATGCTAGGAGGAACCAAAAGACAAGAACTAGGAAGAGTTCTGCCCCAAGTGCAAACACACAGAAATCCTGATATATACTTTTTTTCTCAACATAATGCAGGACAAAGGATAATTTATTTTATTACACTCACAAAACCTAAACAAGAAGTGTGATTGCTTAATGTGAACAGTATCAAATGACTAGAATATTAAAATTGGCTGCATGAATAACATATCTTTGTTTTTGATGGGCATACATTGCCATCTTTTCCTTGAATGTTTGGCAAATACAGATTTTCCTTTCTCCTCTTACAGTACTGAAAGTACACTTAACATTACACATTTTGATCCACTTGTTACTGTAACTAATTAATTTTTATGAGTTAAAATAGTTCAAAAGTACATTATAGTAGTGCTTTCTTATGCATTTTACAGGCTCAATTTTCAAAACAGCAAAAGCCCTGGTGTATTTAAAACTGCTACATAAAACTTTGATTTTCATCACGACCTTGTTGGGATTCTGAATTCTCTGCAAGCCTGAAGTTCTTATAGAAAGTATATATATTTCATATCCTTCTATTTAAAATTGAATTTTCAAACTGCTAATGATTTTTTCTAACAAATTATCTTTCAAAACCTTGCTGCAAAAGTTAGGGTTCAAAGACCTTTTTTTAAAAAAAAAAAAAACAAAAACGAATTGAAGCCCAAATCAGATTTATAACTCAAACAGGTTTATAACTCTACCTATGCACTTCCTAATCACAGCCCCAGCAGAATACTTCTAATGTTAAAAATTGAACCTTGAAAGTGTAGTTCTGGAGACAATTCAGGTAACCCATAGGACTTGTATCCTCTCAAATGAAGAAAGACCAAAGCTATAATTGGCTTTTGCATCAATACCCTTTGCTGCTTCCTAAAAGATTTAAACTGGATTGAACTACTGATTGGACTATGAAGAGGTGGGAGGACTGACTTTAAAGAGAAAAGAGGCTTGTAACAGAATCCCTACCTTAATGACATACACAAGCCATAATCTGATACACTCGACTTAAAGCCTCCACTACTAAAGCATACCCTATAGCACTGTAGGTTCTGAGTCAGAGTGTACACTTTTATGAAACATTTATCGATCACTGCAACTTCAAAAATAAAAAAACCACAATCTCTACTCCACACTATCGTGCTAGTCAAAAGCGTTGAATTAACTGAATAACCCATTTAGACAGAGTCTTAATTCACCAGCCCTGTCAGCAATCCACCTTGTTCTTTTTCCCTACAAATACCTAGCAATTTTTCAAGCATGAAAATCTACCAGCATTTTCCTGCTTGGTATGCAAGTCTGCTCCTATTTTCATGGGTGATCTTTATTCATTTAATTAAAAAGAAAAAAAAAAAGTCTCCCTCCCTCAAACCAAAAGCAAAACCCCAATATGATTTGACATGTGCCAAACATTACGATGGGAAGCAGAGACAAGAGAAGATATTGCCAGGTTCCTGAATTGCATAACAGCTTCCCAGTTCCTGTTTCATTAGCACTGTGAGGCTTTTTTTCTTTTTAGTAAACTATTAACTGCTCAAGTAGTAAGAACACTAAGTCTAAGTAATTATTTCAAATGGATGACATTAAAAGGTGCAATAAAACAATTATATTTATCCTTTATGTTTTTGAGATCTTCAGACAAGAGCATCTGTGTGAGAATAGGTACCATTATTTTCCCATTTTAGGGAATGGGAAATAGAGCTGGGGAAAGTATGTGCCAAAAGCAAAGAGTCAAACGAACCTAAGCTCCTCACTTTGAATTCTTGTAGAATAGAACAGCTTGTAGGAAGAGGTGTTTTTGTTTTTACTTTTTTTCTTTAGATTTTTTTTGATCAAGTAAACGAACAGTGGAAATAAGCTGAAAAAAAATGAAATCTCTCTCATGCTTACCAAATGCAGCAAAGCATCTGATGAAAATAAATTACAATGATTACTCTCTATATACTTTGTCACTTTTGTACCATCATAGCTGTACTATCAATAGTCCCTAAAACACATTATCAGTCACCTTCAATGCTAGAAAATTAGCATTAAGTATAGAGGAACCGGTGACAAGTAGCCACAGGCTGCCCTTACCAATAGAAACACCACAGTGCGACCCACAGAGATTGATGTTACTCTCAGAGATGGCAGCCATACGAATCTGATCAAATGCTCGGGTGAAGAAGGTGGCAAAGGTGCTGGCAAAAGCAACAGTTCGGTCACGAGTGGCACAGCCAACTGCGATGCTCACCTGGAAAGAGGCAGAATATACAGAAAAGGTGAATTTCCTGTTTCCAAGAAATTATCCATGGGCTATCAACGTTTGTTCTAGTGAGAATCTCAATACAGGTAAAAGATCCGTCTCCAGTCTTGCTCCTCATCAATAACCTTTGCAGGAAAAAAAAAAAAAAAAAAAAGGAAGAGAAGCAACTGTCTCTACCCTCTAGTGACTCTTCTACTCCTTGCTTCATCTTCTCAATGCTATTGCTGATCCTTACTAGCAGCTTCTTTTCTTCATCTACTCCAAGTAGTCATTCTGAGAGTTTAAAGTCTTATCCCCTTCTTATCTTATTTCTTGGCCTGGATCAAAGGCTTACACTTTCAGTCCAAAGGACATGGTTTTACTACCTCCACCAAACAGAAATTACTAGCATTAATCAGGGAGAATGGATTTGTCATTGCTATTTGAACCAGTATCTAATAGAAGGGCTCTTTTTCAAGAAGATGGGGGAGTAGACCACCACCATAAAATTATTTATTGCTAGAATTCCCCCATAGTTTTATTTCACTCAGAAATGTCTGTTCCTTGTGGCTAAATTGCTTTTAAACCAATGTAAAGACAAAATGTTTGACTTAAGCTCATGAAACTGCCCTAGCATAGAATTTGCAAGAGACAGCCTGTGGGTTTTCATTGGGTATAAATCGTTAAAGTCAACAGCCAATTTCTGCCTGAATTTATGTCTCTAATTTCATTTGCTTCAGTGAACCCATGCAGGTGCAACTGAAGATTCAGTTCAAACTGATTGCAAAATTATCTAAGTCCTTTCTGCTCAAATGCCATCAGGTTAATTTTTATTAATTATTTCCCAGTCCTCCTCTTTTTACCCAAGTTTAGCATACGGTTAAACTAGTCTTGTTGCATAAATAAAAAATTAACAAGCATCTTCAGAGTTAACACTCTACAAAGCATTATGTGGAACGTGTTACTGTTTTTACATGTGGTGTTTTTACTGGAGAATTTATGGATTAATGATTAGTAGCACTGCTGTTGCATCACATTTGGAAACACCTCCAACAGTTCCATTTTTCCTTGAGCAGTGAAAAAAACTACATATTTATGAATACCATGTGAAAAATAAATATTAAAATCTCTTTCTCTTAAGACTTAGAACGGTCTCAGATTCTGTTGTATAACACTAGTATTCATCAAAACAGGCAACCAGTTACCATGTTCTGTTCAGCAATGTAGCATTCAATGTAGCGATTGGGATGTTCTTTCTTAAAAATTTCTGAGAAGGTAGAGTTCTTGGTGTCTCCATCCAAAGCAATAACTCGATCATTGGCAACACCCAGTTTTGCAAGTGCCAGACCATAAGCTTTGCGGGTAGCCAGCTAGGAAGGAAAGATAACAGTAGTTACTGTTTTAAGTTTCTTTCTTTAACTTTTCTTTGCTCCTTTTTCTTGTTTTTCCCCATGAGTCTATTCACACACAATTAAAAAAACAAACAAAAAAACCCACAAAAAACACATTGGCAAAAAAAATGGGAAGTTACACACAGAATAAAAAAAAAGAGAAAATACAGTGAAGTATTACAACATCTGTGTTGAAAACAGTCATTTTGTATCAGTCCAGCTAGGAAATTTTGAAGACGATATCCAGATAGGTCTCTAAAATCAACAGACTAATTTCTGCTCCTACTTATCCTACCATGAGTAGACTTCTGGAGCTACTTTAAACACATGCAAAACAGTTAAGATAATTGAAATGGGCATGAAATTGAGGAGTGATTTGACTCTTCCTATTTTAGTGTATCCTCCCCACACCAGCATGTTGAACCTCTATCATCAGGTAACACTGCAGAGATACGTGTTTACCAGGATACTGAAAATTAGAGTGAATGGGTAAGCAAGAGAAATTGTAGCAAGAGATAACTTTAATAGCTCCTCCTACCTTCTGTAAAGAAGTATTACACTACAAAGACAAATAGGAAAAAACGAAGTACCTTTTCTCCTACTTTGTAACTTGGTGGAGACGGCATCTTAATGTTTCTAATATTTACTATAGGTGCATCGTCTTCTGGCAGGGCAGGAGAAAGCTTTTTCTTGTTTTGGATCTTGTCATCTATTTCCTGAATGACTTGTTCAGCCATGTTTTTAGGAAGGGGCTTTCCATGCCAGCTTTCCTTATCTTCAACACCTGCATTTTTTAAATTACAAGTAAGAAATGACAAAAAAAGGCTATTCAAGTTTTTATCTGCAGATTTTATTCAGATAAAAAGCACATATGAACAATTAATATGAAATTTCAACAGTTAGGCCTAAATAAACAAACTCATCTCTAAGTTTCAAATCACGGTTAACCAAGCTGTTGAATTCACACAAGCCATAAAATTTTATAACTTCTTTGATTTGAAAAGCTTTTGAAGATATTCCTGCACTTGTCACTAAGGGCAAAATTGCATCTCTAGCTGATTTTGCTTCTTTGACTTGGAATCTTGCTTGAACATTCCAAGAAAGGGAGCCAAAATATTAATTCCTATTTTTAAGAGTTTTTAGCTGGTCAGAAAGAGTAATTCATGCTGCACTGCTAAAACCTGTAGCTAAACAGAATCACTGCAATCTCCACATTCTGAACAGATATTGAGTCCAGTCTAAGGAAAGAATGCTAGGTAGCCAAAACACATTTCCTCACCTGCAAGAACCAAAATCATTTTATTAGCACTAACACTACTGAGAAGTACAAACAATTTGGAAAGCTTTTTACATAACAAACATGTGGCTCAAATGCCCAGGTAAACATCTACCTGCTGGCAATGGCATTTACTTAATTTCACATTGCATAAAAACTGTAAGAGGCTCTTAGAGTCACCACAAATTCCCAGACTCCAAAAGGTGCTATGTATTCAATATACTCCATCATTTTCGTGAACTACTGTATTTCAGTGAAAGTTACAGACTAGATCATACAAAACAGCATGTAGTTTGGGATCGGGTATCTTAAGTTCTGCATGTCTTACACAACTTTGCCAAAATGGTAAATGTAGCATCCTTCAGCCTCTATGCATCTATACTCCCTAGCTGGTGACACAAAGTCTCAACTCTCTGACACAGGGAGCAGCAAGGAGCTTCTGTAACAAGGTTACCCCCTTCTCTGCTCAGTGCTCTTTGTGGGCCTATGGATCAAGAGCAAGCCAAGAAAGCTGCCTTCTTTCCATGAGGTGATTTTCAAGACCAAGTAATGCAGCCCAATGCTGCTTTCCCCAGCCTTCCCTGAAGTAGAAAACACCCTTTAAAAGCAGTAACTCAAGCAGAGCTGCCAGTAGAGGAAAACAAATTCTGTAAGTGAGACTGAAAAAAATCCAGTCAACCCATGTTGCATCTAGCTGGGTGATGCAAAGAATTAAGAGCAAAGCGCCAAGCAATACACTCTACAAGCAGAGGGCAACAACAGAGAAAAACAGCGTGACCATCTGGTTTCTGATCATATGGAGAGAAGGGAAGCATGATAAATCTTCTAATGACTCCCCCTTTATTGCAACACTGTATACACATGTTGACTGCCAAGTAATTAATTATTATTTTTAATTACCCGATATGCCTCTTCCTTTAAAAGTCTTTGCAATGATAGCAGTTGGCTGATGTTTGGCCTGGCCAAAGGCTTTGCAGAGCTCCTCTACGCTGTGTCCATCAACGATGATAGCATGCCAGCTAAGAACACAAACAGATCAACTGTTTCTAAAGGGTTTTAGCATGTGACACCCTTTGGCAGTTAATAGTAACACTAATGAATAATAGTTTAGTTCCAATGTAATATCTTTTTCAAAAATCCAAAAGATAGCAGAATACATTAACTAGTATTCTTTTGAGATCATAAAATATTGTAGTCCCCTTTTTTATAAGGTGAACTGATCACAGAGAGCTTAAAAAGCAAATACCTAGCAAAATGCAATACCCACACCTAACACATTTAGGCTAGATATTTTTGACTTTTGGCTATTTTTAATCATAAGAGCAAATCAGACCTCTAAAAAAATAAACAAACAGCACTGAAAATCAATTAAAATCATAAGCATGGCCCATGATAATCTGCATGGCAGCTGAACTTGCTAATTGGAAAATTTATTATCTTTTAAAAATGAAAAGGAAGAATATATTAACCTTGAAATACATAATTTAAATACAAAATAATCAAAAGACAGATTTGTCATGAATTTCTCTAGCTATACAAAAATACACATTTCTAAAGTAACAGAAAGCCTATACAACAAAATACAAAGAATTCCCTCAAGTGCTAAGCTTTTTCGTGCCTTTTTTCCTGATCTACAAGCTATAACAGCACATTCAGGAAGACAAATAATTATAAATCTTGCATTTGATGTCATAAAAGCTGCTTCAAGATCCTTTAACGAGTTTAAACTCATCAAGGAAGGTAAACGGGACTTTTCTTTTTCTCTAAGAAAACATTCTGTAGAGCAGGAACATTAGAAGTGACAAAGAGGACAAGCTACCACACATCATGAAAGACTTATCTTACTTGACTCATTTTAAAAAATCCAGAAAATCAAATAAAGTAGTCTCAAATGAAAGCAAACACCAAACTTCCAATCACATACCCAAAGGCTTCACAACGTTTCTGGTAGATTTCAACATGATGCTGCAGAGGAGCAGGGTCACTTTGTCCAAGACGGTTAACGTCAAATATGGCGACTAGATTATCAAGCTTGTAGAACCCAGCAAAAGCCATTGCCTCCCAAACAGAGCCTTCAGACAACTCTCCATCCCCAAGCAGACAATACACTCGATAGCTACAGAAAGAAATGAAAAATTTGAGTAAGACGTGTTTTAGTATGTAGAATTAAATCGAAAGCAAAATCTAACATTTGCTAGTTTTTTTTATTCCAAACTTTGCTTAATGCATTCATTTAAAATAACCCTATGCATTACTAGAAAAAAAAATTATCAGTAAACATTAAAAAAAGAGCTATTGTACTCCTTTTCAAACCTTTGTGTGAAAAAAAATAAAAAGAAAAGAAAAAAATCAGGTCTTATAACTCTTACTAAATGGCTTGAATGAATAGGCCCATTAACCAAGTCACTGTGACTCAGCAGGATCACTACAATGCATGAAAGGGTATTGTCTCCTTCCTCATTCCTAATGTCTACTCCCTAGAAGGGCTACTGATAATTCCATTTCAGGAAATTATAAACTGGAGCTGGGCTCAACTACACATTAAAGCATGTGGCATAACCAAATCTGGGGAATAGACAGACTACTTGCTCCCCTACTGAAGAAATACTGCCTGATCTCATCTGTGGCACTCACTTGGCTTTCTCTTTCTTTTTTTTAGATGGCAAATCCTTGCAAAATTATTACTAACTAGTAAAATTTAGAAGGAATGGTACATTCCTTGAACTTGAAACATGTATTTTGACTTGAAATACGTATGTTTAAAACAATCAAAATAGCCACAAGCGATTAGCCAATACGCTATTACAGACTTTTGCTTTGAATCCCACTTAAGCAGTACACAGAGCACCTGTCTTTAGCTAAATCTGAACTTCGCACACAAACCGCTCCCCAGTACTGCATACAAGACCACCTTTTTCTATGTCAAGTAACCACTGGTTAGATTTTTTTTCCCCTACTTGTACCATCTGCTAAACTCTATTAAAATCAGCAAATCATCTTTCGCAGCAATGATTTCAAGCTAGTGAAGTGTAGGACACATTAGCTGGGCAGCCTAGATTTGAATGTACTAGAACTGTCACATAAAATACATCAACTACATCGGGCTATTTTCCTCCTCATGCAGATTTGCCTTTGGACATTTATGTCTCTTGTTCGCAGAACAAACAGCAGAAAATGTCATTCCTGGCTCTGCAGAGCTGAATGGCTTTCAGGTAACGTTTTGGATCCCAAATTTATGATTCAATAGGGCTGTTATTGATCATAATACTTCCATATCTAGATTCATGTTCTCCATTATTTGCTGCCTGACTTTGAACAGGCACATCTCCAGTTTGCTTTTTCCCCCCGTAAGAAGACACGTATATATCTCAAAATTGCTGTCATTTGTCCTCTGCAAGTTAGAAGCTGTTCCAACAACTTAATGTCCTCTCTGTTAAGGAACATCATCTCACAATGCTGCTGGGTTACAATAGGAACAGATACACCAATTATTGATAATCCTTAAATCCTTGGCAGTTTCCTGGGCAATAGCCTTGTAATTATCAAACTAAAAATGCCTGTTAATTCCTGAATTTGAGTTTAGGTTTGGGAATGGAGAATAGTAGGGAAAAAAAGGACTTAATTTTGATTCAGATATAAACATATTTCCTTTCACAAAAGAAATTACCTGGCTCTGTCAAAAAATTTGCCAGTATATGCCATTCCGCAGGCAGCACCAAGACCTTGACCAAGAGATCCAGTAGCGACATCAGTGAATGCTTGTCTCTGAAAATAAAATACAATGATTATTTTACAGCCCCAAAACAAACAGAAAATCCCATCCTTTTTGATATGGAAAATATTGAGACACAGGACTGTAGGGGATCAACACTAAAAGTAATTTTTGCACAGCCATTCCAACCAAGACACTACACTTACTTTTGAAGTTTTCATATGTACACATCATCCTTCTTCTAAAGTTGTTCTCTCTTCTGTCTATAGCTGATAAGAGTTGCTGCTAAATTCATGTATTTCTCATTGCACAGAAAACACCAAAGTGTAGCAAAGATTCTTATCACTCACCGGTACTGGGTGTCCTTCTAAGACAGAATCAATTTTTCTCAAGTTCAATAATTCTGCTTCTTGTAGAAATCCAGCCTCTGCCCAAACAGAATACAAAATTGGTGCTGCATGACCCTAGAGAGAAACATAAGTTTTAAACAAAGCACAAGTTTCATAACATCCTAGTATCAAGTCAAAAGTCTACAAAGCTGAAAAATTGAACTCTACTGTCAGAATCTTATGTCCACTAAAAAGGGACTGACTTATGTAATGCTTACACTGATGCTTGCTTCCAAGTCTCCCAAGTCTTTGCTTGGAACTTCACAAATAGCTGACTACAGTAACTAGATTTCTAGTTAGGAAAGAGTACAGAACTTGAGGGCCATTTAGGACGTCCTCAAGAAAATAAACACTGAAAAGTAAACAGCTCTCTATCAATCAGGCAGATTCAATTCTAAGAGCAATTTCAGTACCAAAACAAAAAACTTCGCTTCATTTTGCTTGCCTATCAGTGTCTCAAGCAGATCACTTGATCAATCAGTATGAGGATGGATGACTAAGCTTTCTCCCATCAGAAATTCTTCAATAGATATGGATTCAAGGCAAGATGCAATGAGTGACAATAATTAAATTTTAGACTTCACGCACTCGGATCACTGTGGCCAGATCCATCTGGACAGCTGCAAATAGCAGCCATTTTATAACCAGAGATTCATTAGCAGTCAGAAAAAAGGCCAGCAGCACACAGAGTTTTAAAGTCATTTAGAAACTCTGGGCAGAAATGTTGAATAATCAGAGGAAGAAAAGCAAATATTATGAAGTGATCCTTTCTTCTTTACCATCTCAGCATTAAGTACTTGCTCCCTATCCACTTACTTAATTCAGAAAAGCAATCAAAATCACCAGGAGCTGCATTCAATGTAACAGGCGTGCACCATCAGGTATGCAGTATTGCTGTGAGACACCATGTGAGGCCTGATTCAAAAATGAAATCTGCCTCCCTAGAGCACTGCATCTGCCATTTTGTCTACAGTTACCTTTTATGAGGGCCCCTCAACTGCCCCTATGTCAAGGAAAATAGGTCTATTTAGCTTATGGACAACTCTGCAACAGTATAGTATAACAGTTATGATTTTACCTTTGAGAGAACAAATCGGTCATTGCTGGCATTTCTGGGATCTTGCACTTTGTACCTCATGGTATGGAAAAACAGCACAGACATAATCTCTGCTGCACTGCAACATGATGTAGGGTGGCTACAAGTCAAGAGAGAACCAGGATTACCATTGATGATTAGTGTTTGCTCACAGCTTCACCTTTAAAATACCACTTTAACAGTCTCCTATTCCTCAACATAAAAATATGCTTATGAAAACCTTACTTTTTTTGAAAACCCATCCCCTCTACCATTACCCCAATGCCAATTAGCTGTAGTTTGTGACAAAATGAGCCTTTTTATCTAGTTCAAAGTAGATGTTAAAAGACAGGCCCCTGTGAGAGATCAGGGATATATCTGTGAGTTCTCTGTCCTTCCTCCTGCTGAAGATTATCACCCTCATCAATGATCACGAAACACAGGAAACAGTATTCACCATGTGCTCGAAATAACACTGCATTTATTTATCTGAAGGCATAAAATCCATGCTAGCACAGAGGAAACAAAAACAGCTTTCTGGGGTACTTAAGACACCCATTGGGTGAAGGACTTTAAAACGTGGCATCATGACCTGTTGAGAGCCCATTATACAGGTGGGAACTGGTAACACAGAACTAACTTTTGCAGAAAGTTCTCAACATTTAGGACTGTATTACATTAAGTTTAATCTATTTTTATTTATATTCTTTTATCACTAGAGCTGTTAGAATTAGAAAATTGTTTACTAAAATGGGCATTAAATAATATCTTCCTTGTATTTCATTTAAACTGAATTCAGAAATTCATAGTGTTCAGTCTATTAGAAATATCTTCCATTGCACAGTGAAAAATACTAATTTGGTTACTCTTTGGCTAACAAATGGACTAATACTTTCTACATTTACAATAGAGATCATTTTGAAACACTCAGCTGGCATACCAAATGTTTAAAAAATACTTGGAATAGTCTTTCTCTCCCACTGAACTTACTGGGATGGCATTTTTCAACAGCAGCACAAATGAACATTTCCACTGTAATTTGGAAATATTTAGGCCCAGTTCAGAACTAATTATGCCATTTGGTAGCAACAAGTAAGAATAAAGTAACATGAAAGGGGTTATTTTCAGATCTAAATATTGACTTATTCCAACCAAAAAGTACATATTTCATTTAAAATATTATAGAAGGTTACACCATTCCTTTTAATCAGCCTTGAATTTTCACTTATGCACTTAACGAAAGTATAAAAGGTATCACATTTTAGAAGTTTTTTTTAAGTCTTTACTGAACATAGAGCAGCATTTTTCATATATTTACTGGTGTAAACAGGATCATTCTTGACAAGAGTAGGTGCTGCCACGGCACAGGAAAGTGAGTGATGAACAGTATGAAAGAGAGCTGCAAAAACCCGCACAAGCCTTGAAAGGAAAGTGCAAACTCAGCACATTTTCTTTTCTACAAATATTTAATTCTCATCTTTAATGTGATATACTCTGTTAAAACCTTGGAGTCTCTTTGTAAAACAGGACCATTTTACTACTAAAGTGTCACATCTCACTGTTTTCCACAAGTACATTTACCATGCATGTTAGGATTAGACAACACTTTTAACAGAACAGATTATCAGAATATTTTCTTCTCATAGTAGTAATTCTTCCCTCCCATCATTCCCAATAGTGCCATAATTTGAGAATAAAAACATGCAAAACACTAGCAAAATAAGAATTATGGTTAGTATCCATCCCTTAGTAAGAACTCACACAAGGGACCCAGAAGAATTAGGCTTAAACCATCGTTCAAACATATTAGTAAATATTTGTACACATGAGTTAATCAATAAGCCTTACATGCTTGTTTAAAGTTTTCATTCCTTGAATTTTATTAACTTTATACTTAACCATACTTCTATGAACTCCTGGTCTTGGTAAAAAAAGTTTTAAACAACCTAAAATGATAGCATGTGGAAATATAAAGAAAAAAAGTATAAAAAAATTAATAAATTACTTGAAAAATGGAAAAATCTTATTAAGCTATTGGTTATTAACCCAAATTTTTTTATACATTTCAAACACCAGAAATCATTCTGAAATCCACTTACAAAATATTGTTTAATTACATCCATCTTAACTAGATCTACTAGCATATTCATTTACTCATGGCTTTCTGTTAAATCCTGTAAACCAGAAGTCCTTGTTAGGCCTAGGGAAATGCGCATGGGGCGCTCATGGGATGCAACGGAGAATGAAGCAATCAGTCCTCACTATTCCACCCTTTTTCTCATTTTGCTCAAGCTGGTAAATAATGTAGAATTTTGAAGCTACGGTCTGACTAATAAGCCTCTTTATCGGGGAGGTTCTACTGAAGAACTGTCTTAATTTTGAATACATACATACATATATGTCTATTTCTTTAAAACTAAGACTCACTATATTAGAATGGGACTTCGAAACTGAAATCGTAAATTGTCCAAAATGGACAACAAAATAATCTTTCAACACGCAAATGTATTTTTACTCAATTTCTATTTAAATTAGCTCCATCTACATACGTCAAATAAAGAGAATCATGCTGGAATGTTAAAGCAGAATATTGGAGTGAAGAATAAAACTAAACTCAAATGGAGCATAAACTATCACAAGTGACAACACTCCACGTTATGAAATTTAACTGCCTCTTAAGAAATTCTTGCAGCTTCCACTTTTAAGAGTGTAACTGTCAAATTCTAGGAAGCCAGGCACTGCTTCAAAGCTGTAGAATTTTACCTACAAATGGGATTCCATTGGTTTGGTCCAAATGTCTGTATCGCTTATCAAAAAGAACTCTCACACCCTAAAAACAAGTCTCAATCTGCAACTAACTTGAAACGTCCTAGGTGGGGAAAAATGATCAAGTATATGAAAATATTCATAGTTTACTGATTTTTTTCCCCCACTGCAGCTGTTAAAATGTGCTCCTCATATGAAAATTACACATTGAAGCACCTTCAGGATCAGATTAACTGATCTTTTAGCCCTTGTCCAGACAAAGCCTGCATTTGCTTTAATAAAATTAATATAGGCAATGAGGCAAGTCCTGGCTTGTCAAATCTACCCTCATACCACGTTTCTTGCAAAATATGTCCCAGTTTACAAAAGATAGTTCCTTGAAATAAGTGGGTAGGTTCTGCTCATGTGTTGCAAGCAAGTTCACTTTTACAACTGACACCTTTAATAAACATCAACTTCCTTAAAAAAGTCAAAGTAAGCATAATTCAATCTTTTATTAGTAAGCCCTATTTAAATACAACCTGCATTCAAACAGCTATCCACTTTCTTACCAAATACCATTACTTTAAGTTGTTTCATTTAAGTATCTAAAACCATAATCTTAATGCATATCTGTATTAGAAATGCATACAACTTGACTAACGCTACAAACAATCGTGAACTCCCTAAATGTCTTTTTCTTTTCTGTTAGGCATATTGCTATATCAGCATCTTGGTAGCCAGAGAAAATACAACCTAACAGCTCTGCCCTCCCTCTAGAGCCCATCTTTCATAACCTGCTCAGCTAGAGGTTGTGTAATAATTTCATATCCCACCTAACTCATAATAATGCCCCCAAATAAGCCACAGCATGTACTAATGAAATATCTTTGTGCGGAAAAGTACTCACCACAACTGTAGCACATACAAACCAGGGAAAAAATAATTTAAATAATTTATATTATTTGATCATCAATATGGGAAGAATGACATTACTATTGGATTTCATGGACAGCGGAAAAGAAAGCAAAGGCTGCGCCAAGGCCCTTATTATATCTCTAATAGCCCGTCAGACAAAACAGAGATAATTGTATCCATAGATAACATGACCAATATTACACACCTCCTCCACGGCCACCTTAACACATGTACTAGAAGGTCAAGAGCAAAGCCCCAAATGTACTATGCAGATTTAGCCCCATTTTCCCTATCTGTAGTGCCACACAGGCTTTTGTAATATACCATAGCCTGGAAGGGACTCAAGAACTGCAACTGTTGGGCATCTTGTGCCTCTCTTGCCCGACTGGACCAAACAAGCCATCCCAGAGCTGGGGGGGGGCTCCCTGGCCTGTTTGAACCGCAGCCAGGCTCCTGCTCGCTACGTGCAGAAGGAGTGAGCAAAGTTCACTCCCTGCGCGCTCCGAGAAGCGCCGTGCAGCGCGGCCCCGCCACAAGCACGCTGCAGAGGGCAAGGCCAATTCAAAGAGGAAGCTTGAGAAAGAAATGTTAAGAGACCAGATTTCTCCACGCGAGCCTTAGTAGCCTTTATTTTTTTTTTTCTTTTTGGGGGCTAGGGGAGGGAATGCTGCAGCTGGTTTCACAAAAATGTCAAAAGAGAGGAAATTGCAGAAAGATGGGATAAAGAGAACCATTATTCTATAGCAAAGCACTCGAGTGTATTATTCAAGCAGGAAAAAAAAGGCTTTAATTTTACATGAGCAGAAATGGATTGTTTGCTGAGATTTCCTTTTTTTTTTTTTTCTCTCTCCCCCTCCCCTTTTCCGTAGGTACGGCAGCATCAAAGGAAGGATCACCCTGGAATCTGCACACATCAGAGCCCGCGCTAAATCCTGTCCAGAGGCCTGAATAAACTGCCCAGCCGAGACTGCCGGCATTGCACACATAATCCCCCGTGGGCTCACTTGAAATTCTGTGCAGAATTAGTTCCAACTGACGGGCACGGAATGAAAAAGAAACCGTTCGCGCCTCGGGCAAAAAATTCTTTGGTATTTTTTTTTTCCCTCCTCCGAGCCCTGCATCAACTTGGGCCGCCGTGGTTTGATCTCCCCCTCCTCCCCGCCGAGGGGCGGCCATTGGGCGCGGGGGGGACCGTTGAGCGCGGCCGTTGGGCGCGGGGGGCGTCGGGCAGCGCCCCCTCCCCCACCCGGGAAGCGTGGACGTGACTCGCGCGGCGCCGCCACCCCCGCGGCCTCCCCACCCCTCCGCACCCCCTCGCCCACACGCGCCCGCCGCCAGCCCCCGCGGCTGCCGCCAGCCCCCGCGGCGCTGCGCTGCGCTGCCCGCCGGCGCAGCCCCACGCGCTCACCCGGAGCCGGCGGCCGTGGTGGCCTTGATGGAGTTGATGCGCAGGCGGTTGGCCGTGTCCTTGAGCGCCTGCAGCGTCTGCTGGTCGGGCTTGTGGTAGTCCTCCATGGCGGTGGCGGGGCAGCGGCGCTGGGCGAGGGCTGGGGCAGCGCGGCGCGGCCGGGCCGTGCGGAGCGCGCGA
>JAUBNY010000965.1:5875667-5896515 GCA_032275445.1 Crypturellus soui | reverse complement strand
AAAAAAATAAAAAAAAAAAAAAAAAAGGTCAGAGAGCCTCAGCTACAGGAAGCACTCGTGAACTTCACTTGGTAAGCATGGCTAAAGTTTCTTTTGCTGAAAGTGTAACCAAGCATTTGGCTGAGAAAAAAATAATTCTGTCACTAAGTTCTCTACTCACATAAGTAGTATCTTTTTGAGTCATAAAGCAACTAAATCACAAAACTCATTACTTTCTCCAGCAATGTGCTAAAAATATTTTTCTATACAAACTAGTTATGGAGTTACGCAGTAAGTTGCTCAGCACCTTCAGTGCTGTATTTGGCAGTCCTGGTTAGTGATTTAACTAATACTGGGGACTCAGTTATAATGCAAAGACCAACTGCATCATAAACATAAAACATATCACCAACAGATATTTGAGATAACCAAGCTTTCCATCATCTGTGTTTCAGAATCAGCTTCAGACTGACCTTGATGAAGGCAAGTCATCGGCTGTCACAGGACCCTCCCTTGTTTTTAACAGCTGCACATTTCTTTCCCCAAAGTGCATTGTTGCATTCCCAACACTGTACAAGCTGCAACAGTGACAGGTCTCAAACAAGTGTCACTGCAGTAAGTGTTTACATCCCATCCATTTGTGTATGATACCTCATCCAGGGGGAAGTGTCTACATGTGCATGCATGTATATACAAAGCAAGCGTGTGCCTTTTCAACAATACATGTTCAGAAGAATAACAACAACAAACTTCAGTATTATGCAAAGTGTCCTAGTTAACTCTTATAAGATGTCCTGCCAGTTCTATCCTAGTAGGCCCAAACCTTACACCAAACCAGTCTCTTATACAGGAGATATTTTAGCTGAAGTAATTTAGAGTGTGCTTTACTAGAGAAAAGAAAAACAGCTACTGACATCCTGATCTCAGACTTTTCCTGCTTTGTAGCTCGCAGGGGGCCAGCACTCAGCAGCCAACAGGGCCGGTAGCGCAGGTGCAGCCCAAGCAGCTCCTGGCAGACAGGAACTGCCTCGAGCTCACCAACACCAACACACAGAGCAGCAGCAGTGCCAAGAAGAAGGGAAAGGGCAAACACGAACCCCCAGAGCAAACGTCACTGCCTCCCACTCAGGTTACCAGCTTGTACTGCCATTGCTAACACTCACTCCTAGCAAGTTCATCATCAGACATTTTCATTTTGTAGCAAGACATTCTGTAGCTTGTTAGTCTTGTTACTATGGTAAGAATTCCCCCTAGAAAGCTGCACTTAGTTTTCTCTACTGAACTTACTGTTCTGGAGACCTGTCCTTCATCTATAAAAATTACATCAACAGAAACATCACTCATCTCATTTTGAAATGAGGCTTTCACCTCTCTATGAAGCGTATGCAAGGCAGCACCATCACTTTACTTGACAGGAGCAGAAGGCTGCAAACAAAGTTTCTCCAGAAATCACCTCGGCTATATAGAGAGAATTGGATTAGCCAGAGCTGGCATTACACAGCCTAACTTCAGCCTTCTAGAAACCACCCAGCTTCGCTGATCACTAGTTCAAAAGCACTTCATGCTATAATCCATATACTTCCTGAATTGTTAAGATAAAAAATAAGCTTCACATCACAGGGCAACCTGGATTCCCAAATGTCTTGCATTTTTTCCATGAAATATGAAGTTAATCAACATGAGGGCTACATTTTGGAAGGGATTTCAGAAACTCATAGTAATTCACTGGCCATGTCTTTCAACTGAACTAAAAACATAATATAAATTTTACAGCTGAAGTGAGGCATTTTTCTGTTCTGCATCTAGTTGTTCACCTGCTATTAAAGAATATGATTAGATCAAACTCAGTTGTGCCACATTTGAACCCAGACAGCTAGCTCTGTACAAGCACACTGTTATCACTCTTTAGTATTTTCTTTCAATATCTCTGCAGATTTACCACTCCTACAAAGTAAGTATTTGTTTAGAACTGCGCAAGGTGGCATAGGCTTCCACAGGGCCCTTCCTTTTCCAGGCACGGTGCCTTTCTGCATGTACAAGCCAGCCGCCCAGACACAGGAGGCTCCAGGGCAGGTGCCAGCAGGGCCTGGTTAGGGCTTTGCCTCCCAGGGTGACCCAGCACTGAAATGTCTCCACTGGAGGGCACTGTAAGCAGGCGCAAAGTGCTCATGGGTTGCAGGGAATCTCATTATAGCAATAATTCGATTTTTTTAAAAGATACCTTCATATAAGACTTTGTAAAGATTCAGATCCCTTAAGCATAGGTGCTTACACAGCTGTTGAATGGTGCCAGTTACTGAGCTAACACTGCCTATATTCCAACCACTCCAGGCTACTACTAAATATTTTGTTGCAAAGACAACATGTGAGCAAAACGAATATTTTCTCCAGCATTTTTACTGGTCTTTAATCTTTGCTCACATGAACACCACCAGACTTTAGAATTCCCAGATATTGGGACACATCCTGATTGAGCACATTGTATCTAACACTATCTTGAACAGATCTACAACATACTAGAATTATCACATCATCACTGAGAAATTTGAGATAATTCCTCCCTGCAAAGAACACACCATTCAAATATATAAAAAATAAAATACATATATGACCACACACAGAGACAGACACTAGGGAGAGAGCTGTGCCAGAAGCTAGGAAGACTCATGGTCAGTTGCAGAGGTCCCAGGGTGCTGCCATGCCTGAAGTGCTCCTTCCTCCCTATCTGGCCAAGCCCTTCACTGCTGATTTAAGGTAGCCCAAGGGTAGCTATTCCCTCAAGGGCAGCTCAGACACGCTTTAAGTGACTCTCTCAAATTCAAGCCCTGCTTTCCTGTCTATGTGAGGCTAGAATACAGAGCACAGTTAACTGATGCCACATGCAGTCAGCAGAGGTTATTTTCTCTGTCTCCCTTGTTGAAAGCCCTTATACACAGGGTGCTCCATATCATCACAGACTGACTTCTAAGGTGGCAGAACCATTCAGGTCAGTCCATTTAAAGAAGCTTGAACATTCATTTTAGCATAGACACAGCTTCATATTTTTAAACTTTAATTTAGAAGACAATTTAGACTAAAAATAAAACTAAATCCTGGATACAAAAACACATTTTAAACTGAAATTCAAATTTCAAATATATTTATTTTCAAGTTGAAGCATGAAAATTTTAGTAGGAAACACTACAAGCATTCTTAGAGGGGAAAAATAAATTAAGTATTCTGGTATCAAAATGAAGTACTGATGAAGCCAAGGCCCTTATTTAAGTCTGCCTGCAACATACCTGATCTTGCACTTGTAGTGCAGTTGCTTGTTCTGAAGTCTCTGCACTTTCTGGCTTCGCGGGACTGGTGTTCTGCTGCATTCCAGAACTCAATACAATACTCAAGTCACTGATCTGATTCTTAAACAAAAGAAGCACACACAACAAGATTACAAATACATAATTTTTACCCTATGTCTATCCATTATTACAATTCTGTTATGTGGTACTTCAAATACAGAAGATAAACTGATTTTTCAAAGCCAGTAGGGATTTCTCAAATTTTAGGAAATAAAAATCATGCCAAGACATCCACCATCTGGTGGTATACATTGATAATATTTTTACTCCTTACTACCAAGAAACTAAGACAACTTGCTTCACCTATTGTTCACTAGTCAAAAGGGAAACAGATTTCTTTTATCTTTTTCTTTTCTTTATTAGCTGCTAAGAAGAATCCAAAATAGAAACAACATAGTAAAAAACCTGTTAGAAACTATTTCAAGTAATTCCTAGGGGAACTTGTCACAAATTTACATCTACCAGAGTTATTTAACCATGTGTGGGTAATTTCATAAGGTGTCAGTTTTCTGACTGAAGGCTGAAAACAGTCAAAGCAGTTGCCACAATAGATGAGGTGATATTTGCAGTTTAAGTTGATTTCCACCTTTTACTAAAGTTTACATTTCTGTATTTAAAATAATGTATCATAGTTTTAGATACTGAAAAAACTCAGCTTAGCATTCCAGAAAAACTTCTGTGTATGACCTACCTGAATGCAACACAGCATGTCACGACTGCTCTGGTCGTTATATAGCAGCAGCAAAACACGGTTTGCATCTTGTTTAAAGAAGTTGCATAAAACCCAAACTTGTTACTGTGTTATTTTCCATTTCTAATTTTCCAATTAAAAACTGTATTTGTTGTTTTCCAGTTGGAAACAACAGGTACAAAAATCAACACTAGTCTCATACTATGCATCTCATACATGGGACAGAAAAGAGCAGCAAATTCTTCCCTTTCCTCTTTTTAGTAAGCCAATGGGAAGGTAAAAACACTTTGAACCTGGGATGCTAGACTACCTTGTCATTACAGAAGCCAGACAAAGCATGCTGTCTTTCCTCCTTTCACTAAAGTAGCAATGTTTCCATATTCCATTCTCATACGAAGACACATCAAGGGAACCCCCCCCACACAAAAAAAAAACAAAACAAAAACAAAAAAAAACACACACACTATAAAAAGAATCCATTCATTTCATTAAAACAAACCACACACACAAGAACACTCAAAATTCATTCATTTTCACATATGTAGCAAGTATTTGAAGGATTAAGCTGATTTACAGTACTAGATTAAATCACTCAGACCTCCATAAATCTCTTTTTTTTTTTAAACTCTCTCTGCCCCTTCTCACACTGACACTCCGCCAATCTCCTGTGGGCTGCACACGAGGATTACTCTATGATCCATCTGGAATGGACCAGCCAGATAAGTACTTGCTGCTCCTAAATACATACTTATGAATAATTACTTGAAAGCCACAAAATAATTTCTAAATATTAAGATAGCGTCTCTCAAGCAACGAGCTATGTTCACAGCAAGTACGCTGTAACCCCTGCCTGGTGCATTTCTGAGCGTGTGACAGTCACATCAGGGGCTGCCCCCCATGAAATCTGCACACTGAACTGCTCCTTCACTGCTGGTATTTTGCTTGTCTATGGAGCTTCATTCATGATGCTTTGGAAGTTTGTTCCTAGCAGAAGCTTTTCAAAACTCTCTCAAAAAAATCTGAAAACTAGAAAAAAGGAAACACAGGAACACTGGAACATCCTCCAAGTCATTTCTAAGAATCACCTGTTGCCAACACCTACCAGCTAGACCTGCAAGAACAAAAAGGAAGAGAGACCTCACATTCTCAACAGGGCACTATCAAAACAGCAAGTCCCTGTGCCTTTTGCAAGCCTTTTTCTTATTGATACAACACTGACAGATGAGTCATTCAGGTGCTGAAGCTTCTTTTTCCATGCTCTCACAAAAGCTGCTGCTGCTTTCGCAGTGCTATGCCCTCTGCTAGCAGCAGCAATATTCAGAGTATCAGAAGACCGTAATTTCTATACATGTATTGAAAACATTCCCAGAGAGAATCAAGTGTTCTCAGATGCTAAAGAGGCACATAAACTTGCAAACTTTGTGCTTGCAAACTCAGAATCTCTATCCTGAACTCAATTAACTTATTAAAAGGATAGACTAATAGGGGATTGATATACCAGTAGGAAACTGAGGAACAGAAGGAAATGACTGTACTTAGCTTACATCTATGAAAAGCATGCTTCATAGAGTCTACAAGTGAAGAGAATGTCTAAACTTAAACACAGTTTTGTAGAGTTAGAGGTCAGACACAGTCAACAGCAGGTGCAACTTTCACTTGCAATTTCCAGAAAGTAGTGTTTTCCTCACAGCAGAGATCTTAATTCTGCTAAACCAGTATATTAATCTACATTCTCAAGTGGAATCACAGAACACCTCACTCTGAAAACAAGGCTACTGAAACAAGTGCAGAGAAGGCCTGTGGTATCAACCAAGCTTACATCAAGGCCATGGGACTAATATTCTGAATATCTACTGCATTACTTAACACCCCAAAACATTTTAACATGCAACTGCAACAAATATTCTGTTATCATCCATGACAGAGCAAACCATTCCAGAGAAAATAGCTTAAGGTAGTGTCAGGAATATTTACAAAATGGAACTTCATGATTATAGCAATGTTACACATATACATCCATGTTTCCTCTGAAAATGATCTTACAAAGCAGAACAGTAGATGAACACCAAAATTAAAAAGCAAACACAGTTGCTTCAGGAAAATATCTTGTTTGTATCACAAAGTATCAAAAACCATATTTTTCTCCCCCCCAAGAGAGCAGTTTAAATATACAAATATGTGCCAATTAAATTCTGGATTAAAAATGCTACTTCGCAACCTCCAGTTAGAAGCGCTCGCACAAGATATTTTAATATGCAAAAATGATCATATTTTATAGTTTCTCAGAAGTCAAAGGGCATGCCATTTTAGCACACTCCACATGAGGCCTCTTATTCAGAAGTAGCAGTAGCACTTCTATTTGCTCTTAATGAGGAAAAAATAAAAATAAAATAAAATCCTTACCCGTTCGTATTCATCCTTGGCTTTACTGAGCATTTCCAGGATATCAATGGGTCTATTTTCATTGCAGCCATTGGGTCTGTTGGGACTTTTCCTGTCTAGGCAAACTTGCTGAGACCTCTGAGCTTCTTGTTCCACTACCCTGTAGTAGGAAAAGAGAACAGGATATCACAACTTTATCTGGAATGACATCTCACAAAAAGCAGTTAAAAGGAACATATTTCAACATATAAACACATTTTGTTCTGCTTGATAAAAACCTAACACATCGTTGACCAGTGTTACACAAGTTCTCATCTGCTATAAGGTTTACACAAGACAAACTATCAAATGGTCTGTTTGGTTCAGCTCTAATCCAGGCAGCACCGCTCAATTTCTCAAAAAGTTTGCCTACAGTAAACACTACCTCTACAAAACTGTCATGTTTAGACAGTTTTACAATAAAATATGTGGACACCCATGCATATTATACAAAGAACATGCATATTATGCCATGAACTGAGCAAAGGAAGATTCTTATTATTTACTTGCTAACTTGCAGGTTTTCCCTTAAATAGCCAATTCAAGCCATGTTACTCAAAAAGTCCGTAATAAACCAATTACAATTTACAATCAGAACTACCATTTTAAAACAAAGCACAGACCCCAGGGAAGAAGAAAGGTGCCTTGTACCAGATGTCTGCTGCTCCTGCACCACCTCTACTGCCCTGAGCATCAGACAACTTCTATTTAAAGGATGGCTAACAGGTAAAAAGAGCATGTTTACCTTGCACATTTTGCTTACAAACGTACATTTCCGCTCTTAATCCATACACAGTTCACAAGATATACATGGCTGTGCAATGCGCTAAGGCTTATCCTCTTGAAATAAACACACACCAGCCTGTAATCTCCTCTTTTTTAAGCCTGTATTAATCAAATACGTTAAGGAAAAAACAAGCATGGTAAACAGGGCAGAGCTTTGGTGCTGCCATGTCCCTCGAGACCTCTCATGCCGTTGAACTAGCAGCTGGTGAAGATCCAAAAGGTGCCACCACAACAACCACAGAGGCAGTCACTTAGATCTTCAGTTTATCCAGTTCAGTTGTGATGCTGGAATAACTCTGTATTTTATAGATGGTTGAGTAAACAGATATGGCACTCAAAGGTGTCATTTTTAGGATAAAAAGCTCAACTCCTAAGAGTTTCTTAGCTTTCCTACAGCCAAGCCAATTGATTTCACTACAAACCAATTGCATTAATTTAAGGAAAAATTAGAGTTGGCTTTCAAAAAATTTTGCCAAGAAAAATTACTTTCAATACTTTTAAGCCATAAATACAGGGCCCTTATTTAACCAGCTTTCTATGATACAACACAGCTTTCCCCTTCTACACAAGCATTATCCGCAAACCTGACTGGGACACACAGGCCACTCATCACCCTGTGAGAAAAAGCTCTCGCAGCTGCAGCACATGCTGCCTTGGATGAAGCAGCTCCTAAGGGCACTAATGTTTCTACGGAGATATCCTCAGAGAACATTTTGTTCTCGGACCCGCGGGGTCACGCAGTCCTCACTGAGGACTTCTCAACTCCACTCCAGAAGTGGGGATGTGAGACGGCAAGCTTAAAGACCCAGAATACTTCGCTGAGACTTAGAAAAGTATCAGCACTACTATCCCGGGATAAATAAGGACTTCTGCTAAAGGGCAAATTCCAGGCATTCATGCACATGCTGCCTTTAGGTGAAGCCAAGGCTCTGGTCTTCAGACTCTGTTCCTGCTCTTCAGTATGTGGTTTAGAAGTTTTAGTTTTCAATGAGTACACACACACAGAAACCTTTCACTAGGATTCCTGCAAAATATTTCACAGTATTTTTCTTATGGTCCTTTAGAAAGTGCTTCTTCTCTTTTTCCAAGTTTACTTTTTTTTCCCCTAAAGAATCCTACCTATGAAACTTGGCTTTGTGTGGGTTATATTCAAAGGGTGCAGAAGAAGATAAATACAGAGCAGTACTTGTCCTAAGCAGAGACACCCTCCCTCCCCAGCTCATTGCATGCACCTCAGAAGTCCGTTTAGGTCTGACTGTGTGAAACAGGGTAGAATCAGCCTATCAACTAAGCTCAAAATATAAATCTATATTTTACATGTGAGAACACAATGGTTTAACATAAATGTGAACTGCAGAAAACCTTGAAAGAAACAAACCAACCATCAAAGACTTTGTCCTGCTTCACCAAAGCTCTCCCTTTCCAGAGCTAAATAAACATTCACCTCCTCAACTCAATGTTGCCCAAACTAATATGTTCCAGAATTACCAATCTGATCCTTTCCATCAAACTTGTCTCATTCCAGGAAACTCTGGAATTGATTTCAAAAAAATAACTTTTTTTCTCAACCTCTGTAAACCAAATATCTTCGCTGAGCTGGAAAGAGAAGTCAAAAGAAAAGCTGTTAAGTGCAAATCCATATAGTGAGAATGCTCTGCACAGAATCAGGATTGAATCTCTTTTAGATGGCTACTGTTTGTTGGATGAGCAAGGGGAAAAGGGCACACATTCCTTCAGGGACACAAAAGCTGTTGTGACGTTTGCTCAAGAATATCTACAACTCTAGCACTGAAAATATACCTGGCACAACCCCACAGCAGAGCAAGTGAGAGAATGTGAGAAGTGAAGGTCTGTGATTACACAGCCTATGAAGAGTAATTTAGTTTTCTTTTGAAAGATAAGCTACCAAGTACATACATGGATGGACTGCAGCCTTGTTAACTCAATCTAGCACAATAAGGTCAAGTCAAACAGCAGGGAAGAGAATGCAAATTCCCTTGAAACCTTTTAGGGCTGTGTTTTTGAAGCTGTAAAGTACTATAAATCCAGTCATCTTTCCTACAGGTGATAGGGAAGCTTTGCTATATGGCACTTAGAAGTGCAGCATAGCTTTGCATAACAGGAAGGATACAGTAGAGTTCGAGGGGCTTACCTCTCCTACTCCAAATATTTGTCACTATATTTAATTAAAAGGTACATTACAAAAAAAAAAAAGTTTTTAACATTCAGTTTTTCAAATAGAGCAGTGGATTTTTCATTAGTTTTCAAAATGAATAAGAAGTGGATGATTCCTGATCACTGAAGCTATAGTGACTAGCTACCCAGTTTTGGCTGTTTCTTCCTTGCAACACAGGCCTAGCCATGAGCTCCTGTTACTTCAAAACTTGGCCTGCTCTCCAAACTTCACTTTAATTCTGCAAGACTACCTACTTTTCAAAGTCTTCTAGTCTGGAATATTTTAAAGAAATAAAGAATCCCAGGGTGTTACCTGCTTTAACTATCCCTGCATAAAATAAGGTAGGAAATACCAACAAACATGTACACTTGCTCTCATTAAACAGTACAACACAAGTTTTAGCCAAAATTTTTAATCACTTAAACTACAGCAGCAGCATTCAATTATTTAACATATATAAAATTTTACTCCCCCACCCCAGAAGAGCTGCAGTAACAGCAAGACCAAGGTACTTACTTTGCCATGAGTTTTGCTATTCGATGGCAGTCATTCTTGTCATAAAACCAGATACTGTAAATTGACACTTGAAAATAAAGAAAAAAAGCAAGTGTAAGACAAAAGCCTTAAAAAAAAAAAAAAAGCATGCATGCCAAAACCAACATGAAGTTTTTGAGTTTTTGGAACACCTTTTTTTTTTTCTTTTTTTTTTTTGTTTTTTTTTTTTGTTTTTTTTTTTTTTTTTTTTTTAAGTCTGTGTGAGGTTTAGCCACATGTAGCATGACAGCTTAGCCACAGGCTACCTGGTACTGACCCTCATGAAATTCTCTTTGCAAAATGTAGTTGTATAGGAAGGCAGTACCACCAATGCCCCAGCCATTCACAGAGCTTCTTAGAAACATATTCAGGTTGAGTTTTATTCTTTAAATGCACCTAGAACAAGCCAAGGAGTTAAGAAAGGTCTCAGTTCAGCAGGGCACCAAGCACAGCTGAGGCATTCAGGATCACAACAGATTCACTGAAAGGCAGCCAAGTTGAATCCTGATCACTCAGCTAAACAGAACACTGGAGTGAGCAGCCCTTCATCAGCAAGAAGGCTTGGAAGAGGCCATTTGCCCCCAACTACCTACCAGTCTCTTTACCCCCTCAGCTGTGCCACACAAATCCCCAGAACTATTTTCAGGATTGTATTTAAACAGATATCCAAAGCACATTACTTGTTTCATCTACCCAACTCATTAGTGCACTGTGCAAGTACATTAAAGACAACTACCCATCATTTCCATTAAGATATTTATTAAAACAAATAAGAAACCAAATCATTTTAAATAACCATTAAAAAAGCCTTATCTTAGCTCCGCAGTTTATGCCAACATTTTTATGAAATTGAAATCACCACCTGATTGTAAAATATGATTTAGAGGGAAGGAAGAGAATGAGCTTTTAAAAATAAGTCTAGCTAGAAAGAACTGTGTATTCACGAGGACCCTGTCCCCTTACATCTCCTGCCATAGAATTCATGCTTTTCTTAAACACATTCAAAAATCTCAATCAAAATGCTCCCAAAAATATTTCAGATCATTGCAAAGTGGGAGATGACTTTTCCAAGATGATTTTCTAGACCTTCTAGTTATGCCAGTCTTAGTTTTTTTTGATCAAAACCCTGAAGCAGTCATGCACTCACCTTATTTCCCATGGTAATATGCTAAGACAAATTGAAGTTCTACTTTGTTTCAGCTTTTAAATTTGTTTCTCTTTCTAATAGTTAGTTTGTGTGTGTCATTCCCGAGAAGTTACAACTTCAGCAATAAGCAGCAAACACTTTCAGGTTATAAATAAATCAATATACTACCATTAAAAAGGGGTTTCTTGAAAAAGAATAAGCCAATAAAAAATTCATATATGTAGTCAATGTCTATAAAATATTTATGAAAACGCACAGTTTAAGACAACTATGTTGTCCACTACTCTGAAAAGACTGCTCTGTTTCTTTAGAGATGTAGCAGGTTAACACTTAAAAGCCCTTTCCCTTCCTTGACTCATTATCAGACAAGATGCCAAGAGAAGAAAGCTTCTTCAAACGCATGCTTGCTGAAGGAGTAGAGATAAAAACCCTATAAGGATAGCTTAATGGGAGGAATGATAAGAGTCACACTCAATTCTGCCAGAAACAGACTTACAGAAAAGTAGATCCAAATCTTGGTTCTGTCTACAGAGTATCAGTTCCCCCTCCCACACAGGGCATTCCTGGCAAGCAATCGCAGGGAGTTACTATAAAACATTAAATAGTATTATAAAGATGTTAAGAAGATTACTAACAAGTAAGTCTGTGTGTTAATTTAGTTATGGTCCAGCAGACAGGAGTGTTGGACTCCCTCTTTTGAAAGGACTCAATTAAGCTCCCACACCCCTGAATTTCCCCCAACCACCACTGCTATATTTGATAGATGCCTCCCATTCAAGCACTTTTATCTGTGAGCATTCTTTCAGAGACAGACTTGGTAGGCATCAATTCTTTCCAAATGTGTTTCTCACATCCAGCCACTTCATGCACATAGATATATTTCTAATACACTTGTTTTAACTATTCCTTTCAGCAGAAGTCACTATGCATAACACAATCTATTCCAATACTTCCACTACAGCTTTTCTGCACTGGAAAAATAGGACAGCATCTTTAGTGATCAAGTTGAAATAGGCTGTAATCCTCACCAGCAACATCTTTCCCAACTAATTTGCATATGTATGGATTTGACATACATAAACCCACTGCATAACCAAATAAAATTTAATAAAATCAAAAGAAGAAATTAGTTATCTTTATCTAAGTTATTGCCACACATTTGATGATACCTTGGCAAATTAATCATGTCAGTTTATTAGAAACACTGTCATCCATAAATACTTATCTAGGCATGTAACATCCAATTGGTCAATTGTTCCTCCCCAAATTTGACTGAATCAAGCATTAAGACCCCACTGAAATTCCTACAGTAAAGTCAAGTGAATATGTCCACACAGATACCTTCTGCTCAAGTCTACCAGCTAGCTGACACCAGAAGGGATCATCTTGCCATCTCTTCTATGTCCTGCTTCTATTGCTTCATAGATTCATATTGCCACATAAGACTTATAAATAGTTAGAATAATAATAATAAAAAAAAGGTTTTCTTATTCTTTTTGTTTGGAATATTTTCAACCTTGTACAGAGAGGTCACAGCGCAACTCCACAAGCAGTTGTACTAGTAATTCAGAAGGTGGCAAACAGCATCCAGAATCAGGGATGTTTTAAACAAACTCTTCCGTCTGAGAAAATATAGCACGGAATGAGAGGGATTACCACTCGCAGTGCTGAACCAGGACAGAAAACTCCTTCCAGTTAGAGTGACATCTTTCAGGTCAGACAAAATATTTTTAGCGCTACTTAACAGCTTTCAGTGGTTCCCCCCCCGCCCTGGGCGTACGGCTTCTTGTGCTATAAAGGTATCAGGGACAGACTCCTTCCTTATCTCACTCAGAAAGACAGGGCTAATGTGCTTGCTGGACAGCCATTCAGCTCCAGCACTCAGAGATGTGTTATAAACTCACAGTGCTGCCAGCCTGGTGGCTGCAGGGGATAACAAGAGACTTTCTCCTTAAGGATAAGGATATCCTCTTTTGAAACCTATTGGAAGCACTTTTGGAAAAAAAAAAAAAAAAAAAAAAAAAAAAAAGCAATAATTTTTTTTTTCCCCCTGCTCTGAACATAAGCCTATTTAATGATAAAACAACAAGCCAGAAGACAGTACCTTGTTCTTAAAAGAATATAAATCTCCAAATTCTATTTTTTGGTTTACTAGCTTGTATCTTAGACCAAGGAGTAAGAAACAGAAAAAGCACAAGCAAGGACCTTCCTTGTAACACCAGAGTTTTGTGCTTAGCATCTGTCTCTTCAGTACCATGGAAATCAATCTGCCTGACCTCCCAAGAGAGCTAGCTTGGATTAAAAAGCCTTTTAATCAAGATCAACACCATCAATACAGAGGAAAAGTTATAAACGAGAAAGATGCAGAAGACAACTTCTTGCAGACTTTAAGAGGTAAGTTGGCCTTGTTTATAGTTTTGACTAATTTTCATTTACTAAGCAAACTAATAGCTTGTCAAAAATACTGATACAGAATAACCCCCCTGGCCAAAAAGTACAAGTTTAAGTAAATTGAAGAAAAACTTTCAGAGAAAACATTCATATGGGGCTTTTATTGTTACTGATAGAATCATACGTTTAAGAGAAATTAGCATTCCTTCTGTAAAAAGTTGAAAAAGAAACAAGTTTAGGGTGATTTAAAGGAAAAAAAAAAACAAACAAAAACAACACCCCTCGCCTCCCCAAGGGGATGTATTAGATCATGAACAATTATTCTCAAAAATAGATGTATCCTGAGGGAAAACTAGAAGCCAAATAATGTACACACCAACATATATATTCCAGATTAAACAGTATTACTACAGAAATATTAATTATAACTTGAGATTCACCTTTTCGGAACCCTTAAGTCCAGAATATACTATGCTACAGAATCCGGAGAGATTAATTTTACTTCTTTATTAATTCTACTTGCCATTCTTCTTTAAATTGCCCCAAACAATAATAATAATAATAAAGGATAATTTTCTTTTGCTATTTTAATTGGTATAATGTTTCTTAAGCAGTCTGTTATTTATGCTTTAAGAAGATTTGACACTAGATGAATAAGTGGTAAAGTCTTACAGTAGCTTTACATAAAAGATACAGACATAACCTTGCTCAGGATTCCAGGTTTAGGTATTGTTTTGAGACTTGCATCCTGTGACACTACTAGAATAAATATGAAAGACAGGAGAGAGGGGGAAAGAAAAAAAAAAAGAAAAAAAAAGAGCAAGTTGTGAAAGATCTCCTCATTACAATGTAAAAATACTAAAAAAAAAAATAAATAAATAAAATCAAAAAGAATGCCACCTGTATGACTAGAGGTAGAACAATGTAACAAATAACACGTTGACCTAATTAACTATTTCACTCAATGAACACATAGATTTAAGAAAACCATTATATCATTTAGTCCTTCATCACTGCTCAATCAGAAAATATTCCCCATTATCCTACTTTGCAAAAGCAAACAAGAAAAAGAAAACAAAAGACAAGGATCAAAGGACAGCATGGCCTCCTTTTCAGCAACAGCATATAATGGCACTCTCCTCAATTAGCCTTGCACGAAAAAATCCTTCGTGCAATCGCACAGAAATAAGGACCTCATGCATACAGCTCAACAAAAGTTGTGATGTACAAACTAAGAATTTTGTTGTATTAAATATATAGGTATATATTTAACTGCAAAGATGAAGCTAAAAAAGAATAGTAAAAAAAAAAAAAAAAACACAAACTAAAAGCACTAAAAATATTATGATTTAGTATGACACGCAAATCACTCTTAGAGCCTCCAGCCAAGGAAAAATAATGTTTACACACTGCTTACAAAGTTTCTCATAGAACTTGCTACTAGCTCTGCACAGATTGGTGTACTTGATTCTTCATGTACTCAAAGCAGTTCTCATGCCAGTAACTGTGAGAGAAATGCCAGAGGTCTGAGCTCATATACGTAGCGTACTGTGTCCTTATCTTTTTAAGTCAAGATACCATCCATGAGCAAAGTGGAAATGTGAAGTGGATAAAACAGTAGCATCACATTTATTGACAATTACCGTCACGGGCTATTTTGTGAGTACATGGTGGCACAGTTTGGTTTTAATCAACCATCTTTACTATCACTGCGATATCCTAGAGAAGCATAAAACGAGACTTGCCATTGACCCTGCTACGATCTTATTTATATTTGTTTGCCTCTGATACACTATTGCATCAGAGGCAAACAGCACAATGAACAAATAATATTAATATTGAAATTGCTCTTTGTACATTCATGCTTGTATTCAAAAGAAGCAAACACGAACAGAGCACACAATATAAAATAGTCAGCTGTTTATTTGTGGTCCACAGGAAAAGAAGTTAACTACATCTAAAGTTAATATTTAGCAGTCAAAGGAGAGACAAAGGAGAGTTTCTGAACATGCTGCCTTCTTCTAGGAGACAGCAAAGTAACAATTTTTTTTTTTTTTTTTTAAACCAACAGTCATAAGAACTTGCTGAGGAAAAGGTTCTGATTACCTTTTGAAAGGTAATTTTTGATCACCTCAAAAATGGAATTATTTCTTTCAAGTTTCTCTCAAGCCTTGCCTTGTTCTCCTTGCACATATTTGAATTTCTTCCACTACTTCATTTCATCTGTAGCCCAACTCCCATTAGCCTCCCCATAGATTTTACACGAGTATCCCATAGGAAAATAGGAGCTTTTTATCAGTGACAATGGAGCATATCAATAGCTTCAGGTGTTTCTAATTAACTCTCCTCACAGCCCACCTTTTCCAAATTCTTCTACTAAACAATCCTCTGCCACTCCCATTACCCCTCACCACCATTCCACATCAGTTGCTGCTTCTTAATTCCATGAGCAGTTCCAGCAACCACCATCACCTTCTCATTTTCCTTATGTCCCTGATTTCACATTTGCAGTACTCTCATTTCCTTTGACTTGACTGGGCATCTCCCCTGATTCACCGCCATCCTCTACAGGCCCTCATCTCTCAAACCTAACAACCTGCTTAAATATCCCACTCAATATTAATCCCCTCCTGCCATTTTTTCATACTGATCATTAACTTTTCTGTGTATCCTGAAATTCTCAGCTTACTGACAAGTTTTGCCTTTCTCCTCTGTTATACCTGTGGATAGAAGACTGCTAAAAATGTATGAAAAGTTAACCTTCCTACCTTAAGCTGTTTTCTTTCATCAGAATGGTAGACTGAATTACAAAAAAACAGTGTATTAATTTATATGGATTTTAAAAGGTTATACTCACAGCTAGCATTTCTGTAGAGAAGAAAAGGTTCATGGAGCTGGAATTCCAAGTCTTTATTTACTGGTTCAACCAGGTTGTGCATGTTAAGTCTATTCACTATTGTAAAACCATGATAAGGAGAGGCTGACCTATTGAATCAATTAGAGCAACAAACAAAAATCAATACCTTGATCAACATATACAACACTTCTTTGAAACAGAATTGTAAATCAACTTCTGCATCCCTACTGCTTAATTAGCTCAAATTTTACCAGTACAGAAGCTTTAATAGCTGCTTTTGAGTATCATTTCTTGGTCAATCAGGCCATTTCAATCTCAAATCACACTTGTTCCAAACTGGGTAGGATAAACATTCAAATTCTGAACTGCTAATGTAAGGAATCAAAGACATCTCTCAACTCCTCAAAACAATCAAGCAAGCAAACAGCCAGGCCAGGATTAAAATTCAAGTGTATTCAATCCTTCATTAACATAAACCATCTGGAAGCATTTTAGAATCTTAGGATAGAGGAAAAGGGGACAGGGGGCTCCAACTCCATGCGCTCCCCCAAAAACAAGTTGCACTACAGACCAATATTTATCTCACCGTACGCACACGGGACAATAAAAGAACTATTAGCTTAAAAAGGAGTAACTATACCTAAAGTGGAAGGAAATGCACTTAAAACATTTAAAATTCTATCACTTAGCAAAATAACAAAAATGTAGATACTCTAAAGTTAAATGTCAGGCTGAAGAAGAAAACACCTCACTTGGGCTCCTGAGGCTTGCTTGCCTGTGAGCTGTTTTCCTCCCTGCACAAATGCAGGATCGGGAGCGAGGGTCAGCTGTGCCTGCAGGTAGCCCTACAGCACACAGCACCAGGGTGTTGGGGGGCAGGGAGGCCTGCTTTTTTTAGGTGACTCATGTGTGAGAGTAGAGCTAGCTGGAAAAAGAAAGATTGAGCCATGTGAGTTGTAACCAACTAGCATTAGTATCTCCATAGCATATCTGCTTTTACTCCCTAGATAAATTCCATATATGTATCATAGAAAAAGAAAACTTTCAAGCCCCATGATTTTTCAGCAGGATTTTTATGTGTTCTTAATGAAGTTAATCACCTATGGAATATATTGTCTTCAAGCAGGCATACAATCAGCATTTATAGCCAAACAAATAAGCAATTTCAAATTGGATGCAAAAAGGGTAATATGAGTTAAACATTAAGCCAACATTTGATTTTTTCACTCCTAAAAACAGCTTACCTTTTGTACACAAATAAGGTACCTTCTATGTCCGTCTTCTCCTACAAAAGGAATTTTATTTAAGGGTTACACTTAGTCACACAAACATACAGCTTTTGTGTGTTACATTAACTATAGAGATTAATATTCTTTCCATTAAAAAAAGAGCTTCCCCTCACTGGAAAAAATACAACCTCAAGCTTTTAGTGAATACTCACATTTTTTCCTTAGCAAGATTAATTAGGAAGCTACATTTATGTCCTGGAAGACTTTGTTCACACGATGAGCTTGCTAACGAGCTGTGAAGCCTTCTACAGCCCTGCTATGTGGAGCTGGGTGCCAGGACCGAACAATTTCCGCCCGATTCCTGATTTTAGGCGCAGCCCCTTAGCCCGCAGACGGGCCGCCCGCCATAGCCGCTGTTTACGCGGTCACAGCAGCGGCGCGGCCGGGCCCGCGGAGCAACCACGCGCAGCCCCGCTCCGCGCGCCCGGCCGAACCGCGCAGTAGCCGGCCCCGCTCTGGCGCGGGCCACGGGCAACGCGCCGCGCGCTGGGCGTCCCCAGAGCCTGCGGACGGGGCAGAGGCGCTGCGAGGCGCCGGGTGCGGCCCGGCGAGGCCCAGGAGGGCCGAGCGCGGCTCTGCCCCTTCGCCACCGCCCCGCGGCAGCCCCGGCCCGCTCGCTCACCCACTCGTTGTCCTTGGCGCTGAAGCTGTAGAGCGCGACCTGGCCGGTCACGTCGGCGATGCTGGTGATGAGCGGGTCGTGCCGCTGCAAGGCGGCCAGGCTCATCTCCTGCCCCGCGCGGCTCGGCGCCGCCATCTTCAAGACCGACGGGCACCGCGGCGGCGCGCAAGAAACGGCGGCGCGGCGGCGTCACGGCCCTGCCTCCGGGCGGAACGTCGGCCTCGCGCCTGTCGTTCCGGGCTGTGCCGTTCCGGGCTGGAATGTCCGGTCCTGGTCCTGGTGTCGGTCCGGGTCTCGGCTTCAGGCGCAGCCAGTGCCGCAGAGCCACAGCCTCTGCCCAGGGGCTGGCAGGGCCCCCGCGGCCCGGTAGCCAGAGGACCGGCAGGGTTTCGCGGCCTAGAGCTTCCTCCTCTCGCCGGCACCCGCGGGACGGGGCGGGGCGGGGTGGCGGGACGCGGCCTCCCCGCCGGGGGCAGCGCGGCGGGGCCAAGGCCGGGCAGCCGCGGCCAGAGCCGAACCGCCTCCCGGGACACCTCGTCCGGGACACCTCCTTCCTGTCCCATAGCTCTAGGGTAAAGTAAGAACACTGCTTTGTTTTGGTTTTAGAGAAAAAAAGGTGTAATTTAGAGACAAAAATTCCCATGTACCTCATTCTAGTAACAGCTGAAACTCAAAAAAGATCATACAAAATATACAGTATGTCATGGAGAGTTCTGTGACGCTTCCATCCCTTCTCATGATTTCACCACAGGAGGGTACGATCTATCCCATAAAATCCGTGTCTCCACTGGTTCTGTTCGTAAAGTATGTAAAGCTGTTCCCATCAGAAAGCAAACAATAACGCTATGAAGTAAAATATAATTTGATCTTAAATCCCTAACTTTTAGTAACACACTGACTTGGGAAAAGAAAGTACCTGGAAGTTAAAATTTGAAAATCTTTTAAAAAGAATGAAACAGAAATGAAATAGCAGAAGCCATTTAGCATTTGATTTTAACTGGCATCATCAACACCCCTCCAAAGCATTCCTTCCTTTTGGGTCAAACTCAACTCCTGTAAAGCAAAGATACCTTTCAAAATGAGAAACTTCAAGGCAAAGGGCAGTTTTCTGCTGTACCAGATCTTCTCAAGTGTGGAAATTTCTTGGCTGTGCCTTGAATTAAAAGTGGAACATGGGAAGCATTGATAACACAGGCAAGTGGTCGGTTCTGGTTATAGATTGTTTTCCTCCTTCATCTACTAATTCCAGCTCTGCATTTTAGTGAATTTATTCTTTCTACCATTTTTCAGTTGTTGCCTTACAATGAAATATTTTATATCAGAAATGAGTCATATGGCCTGCCATCTGCTTCCTCAACCCTAAAGTACGCCAAAGTATATTGTATACTTAGGCTCCAAATTTGACCTCAGTTTAAACTGAAATGAGAGCTTTTAGGCTTGTTCTAATAGGCAACTATTGCACTATTGTCCTTCTTGTAGTATTACTGAGCAGTTAGCACTGGGGAAGTGTTCATCTACCACTCTGTTTCTGATCCTGTGCTAAACCAGACAGCAGTGGGATGATGTCGATAATGCCCTTTTGATGTTTTCTCTGTGAGTGGGACAGATTCCATTTGTGTTTCAACCAGTGAAGAGAACATTATGTTCTGCATTTCGGTTATTCAGCCGAGGTTGTACAGGACAGGACATGCTGATTTGTACCCTAAGTACTGTCATCTCTTCGATGCACATTAATGTTAAAACGGCCTATAAAACAAGACCCTTTTTTACCCATTGCGTGGGACAGCAAGGCTGGGTCTTTCCACTGGTGTCTGCTCTGTTCATTGAAGCTCTGCACACTGTTTTTCATACAGCAGATTATTTAAACATTCCCAAAGCTTATTCAGAGCATAGCCACTCCCTTCAGTCTTTCGGAGAGTAAATCTTCCTCAGTCTGAAGTCCCTTGAGTTTAGTCTTGATATCCACTTGAACCAATTGTCAGGAGTTTCTGGTATCGTAAGACACTCTGCAAATGACACACTTTTATTGGTTTGCTTGGTGATGTTTTCTTCAAATTGCAATAGCTTGGTGTGTTTATTAGTAATTCCGTTGGTATTCGTACCTTATATTTCAATGATAACGGTTCTAATTCTACAGACTCTATTTATTTGGCTTTAGTCCTAACTAAGACAAATTACCCTGATGAGCACTTTCTTAACCAATAACTTACTGGTCTTATATTTTGTGTTTTAATTCCCTGAAAAAGTCTGCAGATGCTGAATTTGTCCTTTTTATGGGGGATAGCAATTTCTCTGTTATTGAAAAGTGGTTAAAACACCAAGATGCAAGAATTTTTGTAGGGTTGCCATTCTGCTTGAAAAAAATAATTTATTTCACAGGAAGCATTACTTGAGCATTTTTATTTGCTAATTATTTGTTACATTTGTATTCAGTTTTCTTCCTACCTTCCTACCTATCCAGCTTTAGGTATGGGCTTTTTACTATTTCTGTGCTCTACTTAAAGTAGAGATAATATGTAACCATTTTGTAAAGTGTTTGAGTTCCTTAGAGAACCATCCCGCAATACCTAAATCTGAGTTTAGCTACAAATTACTTTGGGCTCTTTTTTTTTTT
>JAUBNY010000965.1:5862919-5875567 GCA_032275445.1 Crypturellus soui | reverse complement strand
TGAGTTCCTTAGAGAACCATCCCGCAATACCTAAATCTGAGTTTAGCTACAAATTACTTTGGGCTCTTTTTTTTTTTGTCATTTAACAGTTGTAGTCATGATTCTATAATGGGAATTGAATTTTTTGAATTTGAATATTGAATTTTTTTTCCCCCCGTGCAGTTGGCAAATTCTTATAGAACTGATGTGGAGCAGGAATCATTAAAAACAACTACAAATTATTGAAATCATGCAATTTAATAAAGTACAAACTAAATGACATGAAGAACATTTAGTCATCTCTGTGTTCGCTGTCATTTTGCACGCAAGTATTACCAACAGTTGCACTCCTCCTAACAGATGCTAAATAACCATTAAGCAAAGGAAAGGCAACAAACTACATTTACAATTCAATAAAACTAGAAGCGTGAAAACAGTCAATTTCACTCATCCAATAAAGCTGTTCCCACAACAACAGTGCGAGAGGTTGAAATAGGTCACAGGCAGCCCTCCTTACACTGCTTAAGAACGTTAGAAGGATTAATCATTTATGGATTAGCTCCTGGAAACAATGATCCGGTGCAGACAGGTAATCCAATCTCCTCTATCTTTCTAACCTGGTTTGCCATTTCACTGGGGATTGTGAAAAGGTGGCAATTTTTCTAGGAAGACACTGTCTTTCTGCCAGCTTGAAACATGTAGATTGCTGGAATTTGCATGGAAAATAAGACAGCTCTTCTTTGAGGAAGGTAAGTAATGAAAAGAGACAGGTGAAACTAACTTTTTCATCTACAGCACAGAGGTTTAGTTAAGAAATTTTATCATTTTCACCTTTAGATATAACCTGTCATTGGATGGAGTGAAGGGAGAATTTTATTATTGACACAGACCAGATATAGAGAGAAAACATTATTCCTGGGTATCTGCATTTTGCATAAACATCTAATAACATGTTCTTTCTGACTGTATTTGTCTAAAAATTTAAATACATCTTATTTTTGAATATAAGCTTTTTGTTGATCACAGCCTCTCTAAGTACGTTAGAAGTAGATATACGGTTTTGCATTTATAGACTTAATCTAATATGTAGAACTATTAACCGATTTCTTTAGCCAGTTCTATTGTATTTTATCCAACAGTAGATACAAGATCTGATGCTGATTATATTAGAACTATAGTAATTACATTAATGAAAGTGAGCTCTATTACAAATCTTCGTTGTGGCAACTTAGCAAGTGGATAAAAATAATGCAGAAGCAAATGTGCATCATCAGGGATTCTCTATTGCTTGTTTCATTTGACACACAGTCTCTGTTTTGTTGTATAATGACATTAGGAAAAACAATATGCAGTTACTATCACAAGTGCTCAGAGTAGCCTGTCCTTCTAAGTTTTCTTATATTACATATTAAAAAATTGTTTATGAGATTAGCAAGGTTCTCCTCTGTATAGAACTGAGAAATATCTGCCAGGAATAATTATGTATCAGTATTAGCTTTAAGCCTTGAAAAAGCTGTCTCAGGAGAAAAATATAAGTTTTTAAACTCTGCCAATTTTTAATTATGGAATCATTTACCTTAAATAGGCCATGTTAGCTTAATGACATTATTGTGAACTTATATTTTTGTTTTCTTGTAAGCATCCATTGTATTCTTAGGATTCCTGAGCCACTTTGAAATGCGTCTATGTATCTGGCTCCTTAATGTACCTTTCCAAGTTTTATATGTGGCTTTACATGTTGTTAATCTCAGTAGTGCTTGTTGTGAAATGGAAAGTCAGAAGTTCCTTTTCAATAATTTTAGCTGGTGCTCTTACAATCTCTGCACACATTTTTTTATTACCAAATATGCATTTTTCAGTAGGCTTTTCTTGCTGAGTACAGCCTTCCAAAGGAGGATGGAACACAATTCGGGTAGTGTTGGAAAATAAGTAGATTTGATTGTAGTAGTCTAGAGTTACTTTAAGGACCAAACCAGCAACAACTTCATTGATTAATTTCAGATGGACTGTGTGCAAAGCAAAATGGTAGTATCAACCAGGAAAATGCTTTCTGCAGAAATAATTCTGTGTGCTGCTTTTGCTTTGCAATTGAATGTAACTTTGGTGATTAACCATCAAATTGGGTTTCTCACTGAAGAAAGGTCTTGGCAGGCAGACGTAGTGTTTTTACAAGGTAGTGAGAAATACAGAGGCATCTGTGTTGATGCGGGAAGGGCCCTGTCTGACTTGGGCCATTTCCTGTGTTTGTGTTTTTTGTGTAAGACCTTCAAGATTTAGCCCCTCAGGGCCCCTGAGCAGCTGCGAAGCCCTGGCTGCTGTGACATGAGACCTGTGCAGCCTGCAGGTTCGCGAGCAGCCATGGGGGATGCCTAAGCTAAAGAGCAGTAACCTGGAACTCCTGCTTCTTTAGAAGAGCTTCAAAATATTACTATCTGATATTGGTTTTATACATTTAATTAATTATTTAGTTATACAAACAGAATTTTTGTATTACCATCATGTCAGCAGAGCGGACAGAATTAGAAGGGCTTATTAAACTTATTCCACTCCCCATGAATTCTTCATAATCTTAACAAAAGGCGCAGAGCGAGATAAAAAAGTGGTCTCTAGTCTGCCACTTTAAGAGGATTTTCATTTGCATTTTTACTCGAAATCTAATTATTGCTGTTCGCAGAAAAAAAAAAAAAAGTCAGGTCTATGGGCTATTTGCAAATGATTCACTGAGATTTTTATTTAAGATATCTGTTAACTGTAATTTCTTTGAGTACCTAAGCAATGTGGTAGTGCTTCTTGAAAGGCTCCCAAAGGCATCAAGAGTTCTCCAGAGGATATGTTAATGGGGTGAGATATGTAGTATATAGTGAGATATCAGAAGGAATTATTTCAATGTATATATAATTTATAATAAAAGGTTATTTTTCATACTTCTCTTACCTGTTTTTTCATTAAAAAAAACCCACTAATACTGGAAAATATTTACCCTGTAAAATTATCAAAAGAGAATATATTGCTAATAGATATATCTGCCCAAAGGAATACAGTAACAGCCTAATGTATATTTATATACATATCTGTTATAATCAAGAAAGTGGTAATAGAGGAAAAGGCAATTAAATGCAGAAAACAGGCTGGTTTTATGTTAGCTCGTGGATTTCTCTGCCCCTTTTGGGCTCAGTGTTCTTTCATCTTTGAAATGGAATTGCCTCTTTTTGCACTTCCACCAAGGTGAAGGGGGAATTTTGTATCATCTCCATAGCTGAGTTTTCTAAGAGGGAGCTCTGTAGGCGTGAATGCGGCAGTTACGCGGTCGGGGCCGATAGGCACCTCGCTGTGAGCCTGCGTGAGCTCGGCGTGGGCTGCGGGGACAGGGCTGGGCTGAGCCTGGCACCAGGCACGACCCGGGAACATCCCTGCTGGCACCAGGGCTGTCCCAGGCAGCATCGGAAGCGATCTCTGGCTAGGCAGGAGGTTGTTCTGTAGATACCAAACCGGCTCTTTTTGTGACCTTGCATCTTGTCCCTTGTTCATTGCTAACCTTTGCCCAGTACCTTGGTTTCTGACTCGGGCTCTTTGGCTTTCAAACTCCAAAAGCCGTTTCCAGTGGTGTTTGGGTGCCAGATGGGCTTTCTTGGGCTTGGATTCTGTTTCAGGTATTGGGTCTGTTTATTGCAGCTGTACACAGAAGTCGTGCATGTGCTTTTGGAATTTTCCTCTTAGGTTACTGGCTGTACTTCTTACATTCCTCTTTCAACCTTTATAGGAATGAGTCAGGATTCTTTTGTAATCAGCTCTGTGTTGCTCATTTCCCCAAAGTGTCTCTAGCAGATTCTTAAACTGAGGATGTGTGGCCATTTGGAGACTCCCGTAGGGATGATTGTTTGATAGTCAACAAGGATTGTCACTTGGTCAGACTTGCACCCATCTCCTGGCCTCTCCGCGAGGTGTTGGGGGCCCTTCTGCACAGCCTATGTTGCAGGAGGCCACGGGAAGTCTGCTTTAAGGCTCGAAGTTCCAAAAAACAAAATGTGTGCAAGCCCGATAAATCTCAGCATCCCCTTCTCTAGAAATCTGTTGTTGAGACACCCATCTGTAAATTGGCTTATACGATCAAGTGTACCAGAATGAAAAACTCTGCATAAATTAAAATCAGAAGCAGTTAATTTGGTATAAAGGAACAGCAAAATAACACTTATGAAAAACTAAAAACAAACCCCCAAACCTCTGTTGTATTTCCAAAATGATTCTGAGAGTTTTGAAGGTCAGGTTGCAGCTCCACGTTCGCAGTCGTGACTACACGCTCACATGAGTTTGTTTCCTTGGCTTTACAGGGAGCGTTCATGTGAGTAACTATTCCCGCAGAGTGAATAAAGGCATTTGCAATCTGGTCCCAGCTGGAAACTTATTTTCTGAAGCCTGCTCACTCTCTTCTGAAAGTACAGATCCTTTATTTTATCTTGTTCTGTATTTATTTTGAACAACGTGAGAGTTTTGGATTGATGGTTACCTCAGTCCAAAGCTCTTTCTACTAAAAGAGACCCACATTTTAGAACTCTAAATTCTTTCTGGATACATATTTGAAATAGATTTTTTTTTTTTTTTCTCCTGGGAGGAGAAAGATAATTAGTGCCTGCCTGGAAATCAGTTAATTAGCAGTCTTCTCACCAGCGGATGCCTGGCTAGATTCATTCCTTTGCTGGGTAATTCATTAAATAACTACAAGACCATTCAGTCAACCCAAGTAGTGTTTTAGAGCAAAGCACTAATTGCTCAGTATATTTAACAGAAAAAAAGGAGGTAGAAGGAAATAAATGGCATATATTTTCATTCGTTTACCAACCTTTTCGTCACACCTTTCTCTTGAGTCACAGAGCTTAGTGAACTAGATCCAGTTGTTGGTCAGTTGGGAATGTGGTTGGGTTGCGGAGGAGCTAAAGACTCTCCTTTCTCCCATGGTTATTGCAGCCTCGGTGTGCTCAGGATTTCAAACGCAGCGGCTCAAATGGGAATCACTGACTTGCTCCTAGCAGGGTGCTCAGGAGGGAGAGCCAGGGCCAGGAAGTGCCACTGTTCGTGTCGCAGCTCGAGGGCAGTGGGAAAAGCAGAGCCGGAATTCGTGACGGGGGCCATCTGGACGCAGCGATTTTCTTCCCATTTCTGTGGGAGTGTTCAGTAAATAGGGTCTGGAGTCAGTACCTCAGTTTGTCAGTTCAAGGCACAGCACCCCACTCTCCCTCTTTCCCACAACAGCCATTATTTTTACTGTTACTATTACTGTTTAAATAATGTAGTTGTTTTATGTGCTTTCCAAACAGAAAATCTACTTTGTAGGTGCAAGGAGATGTGTGTGTATGTTAAGGTAGCACTTTGAGGTTCTCTTTATTCCCTTCACTGAGACTTCCCAGGAGTCCAAAAGCTCAAATTTTGTCATGTGAAGACTATACTATGAAGTATAGTCAATTAAAACAACATCAACAACAATAATAATAATAATGTCTATTTGTTAAGATAATTTGCATTTTAGTGTTGTCTTGAACTTTCTGTCACATTTTGCACCCTTGTGCAATCACGGAGGTTTGCTTTTAAAGAACTATACATAGCAGAAAGAATTCTTGTTTTAGCTATATGCGTGCAGTAGACAGAGAGCTAAGTAACAGGTCTCGTTGTTTGTGTAGCTCTTCCTTGAGTGAACACCTGCCAACTCCTGGGCAGCATTTGTGGGAGGGCAGTTTTGCTGCTCGTTCGCCCTAAAAATTTAGAACATCAAAACTGTCAAGGGAACTGAAGAGACTTTTTTGCCTATGGAGGCTGCCACTTCCCAGCAGGACCAAACTCCATCGCAGAACAGGGCTGGAGCATTGCCCTGTCCTTTGCTGCCGAGCGCGAACGATGAGCATGGGCTGTAGCAGAGCCTTGGCTGCCTTTGGGCTTCCGCAGGAGGAGGGTGACTCTGCTCAGAACGTTTTTGAGGTGTCAGTAGAACAGAACCAGAGTCAAACAGGTAAAGCAAAAGTAGAACCTCAGGGTCTTCTGAATTTTCTACAGCTTCTATTTTTTTTTTCTCTAAAGGAATAGTTAAGTGTTCTCCTTTAAAACAGAGATGATGCTCTTTTTTATTAATAAAACCTTTCTCCTTAGTGAGCTGCTATTAAAGGCTGTTGAGCATAATTAAACCAGTTAAATGGAATTAGATACAGAATTACACCAAATTCAGAACCTTTCAGCTGGCAGTGTCAGTTTGCTCTGTATCCCTTGATAAAAAGGGTTGCTGTCAGTGTTACTGTTGGAGCGCGTGTATCTCACACACAGCTGGAGCTGCCGCCGTTTGTTTTTGCAAGACTAACTGAAGATTTATTTCATCGCACTTTGTTTACACGGATGCGAGGTACACTTTGAAATGTTTCAGCAGCATACATGAAGCTCATTATTTTCAGAGAAGCAGTTTCCAAGGATTCCTTATATTTGATGTCCCATAGGCTTATATCTTGCATTGTGGACTCTAGGTCAGCTGCATTTCAGGTATTTTAGAAAGAACATCTATAACTTATAAAATAAAAAGTCGTCAAAGCTGCCACTGTCCACTGTGCTCAGGCTCTGCCTTTGCCTTTCTATTACTTATTATTCTTTAATAGTTACATGCTGACTATTCTTCCCATTGACCTTTTTTGTGATGCACAGACACTCTGTATGTATGACAAAGACCTGCCAAAGCATCCAGATTTGGGTTTTTATGCTCCAGCAAACTGATTCTCTTTGAGATCATCCTGCTCCTGCCCTCATAATGATTTTTTTTTTTGCAACAAGATCTTCCTATGTTGCAAAAAGAGTGGAGAGGTATCAAAGGCACCTTTAAATCAGTTTGTGTCCCAATTGACAGACCAGTCTTAAGACTGTCCTGCTTTAGCATGTGCCAGCGGGTTGGATGCGAGAGGATTTAGCACCGCACAGCCCTCAGGGCGCCTGGCCGTAGGACATGGCGAAGGCCAAACGGCCTTGCCATCCTCCAAGGGAATCCTGGCAAAGGGCTGTTGGGGCTGCTGCTTTTCATTACAGTTCCTGTCTGCTCCGTGGTCTTGCACTTAAATGCTAAAATCTAATGGGCTCCAGGAAGTAATTAGTATAAGTTTCTGTTGGGGGAAGAAACAGAATTACAATTCTCCAGCGTCTGTCCCTTCTCCCCTCTGCACCCATCTGTAGCTGTTCTTAACAGTTCACAGGGAATAAACCTATACAAACAAAGTATTTGTTAATTTCTTTACAAGGGTGATGTTGTGATTCCTGTCTCTATTAACATAAAATATGGCCTTGAAAAAGTATTCTGTGCCTTAGCTTTAAAACACTTATAAATTGCATAGTCTGTGTATCTGGTGTAGACTTTAACTTAGTAGCAGTTGCTTCTAGTCTTTTTTTCCCTTCTTCTCTTTATATCAATCACTGGCACAGGCTATATGATTTATAAAATGTGTACAAACAGACATTTTCCTAATATTCAAGGCAACTTCAGGTAGTTCTTTTTATTCTACTTTTCTTTGAAAGCAGATAAAATTCAAATTTTCCAGAGAGTTGAATATTAAAGATTTTTTACTGTTGGAGAATACCAAATGAAAACATCTTCTAATAATATGGCATCCTAAAAATTCTATTTAATTTTTTTTAATGTTAGTCTGAGTGGTGGCACAGACTATAAAGTTCTGATATTACTGTAATAAATATTTTAGTAAGCCTTGTTGATATTTCCAAATGAAAATAGAGTAGAATCTACATTTTATTAAATATTTTGAGGTTTCAATATTTTGTACCCGCTTGGGATGAAAATAAATTTTGATATGCTTAAATTTCCCACAGGATGGGAAATTTGTTCCTTCTTATTTGTTGAAGAGGTTTTTTTCTACAGAGCTCCCTAAGGTGGGATCCCTATTATACCAAGCAGCCTCCTTCCTATGGCTGCCTTGGCTATTACAGCATGAAAACTGAGGTGAGAAAAGATGTGTAGCATGTAAGTATTGAGTATCACTTAGACATTTTTGAAAATCAGATGAAATTAAGGCCAAAAGAAAATTGTTTATTCTCAGCTTGGAACTAAATCAAAACAACATTAATATACCTTCTGAGACAGCATTAACTTTAGAAAATAATTGTTTTTCCAGGACTTTTATCAGTGGAAAGCACTTGGTCTCCAAATAATTCCAGAGAACTGTTCTCATCGTTCCAGAAAATTATTTAAAGAAAAGAGAAGATATATCAAGATTTTTAGTCTCACAGAGGTCCCTAAGAGTTGGATTAGGTCCTGCTATGTATACATTTCTGTAGCATTTTTTTAGGATATTTTGGGCTCTTACTACACAACTCTGCAGTGCTTTTTATATCTGAAGATATATATATATATATATATATATACATACATTGAAGAATTTACAATTTATTTTCAATTGATTCATCCTCTTCCCTTGTTCACACATACACTGGTCTTTAAAAGTATCACTCTTTCCTTTCTGAACTCTTTGAAATACACAAAACAGCAGTCTGAAATCTGAAAAAAGTAAGAATGTTCCTGAGCCTCAGTGAGAATATCCCTGAGAATATTCCTAAGCCCTACAAGGAGATAAGACAACCTTGTATTTTATCTTGCAGATACTTCCTGTTTACCTGTGAGTAAGACAAAATTTTGCTACCACTTTCTGTGCTCCTCGAAAATATGGCCGCATATCTGGATGCTGCCTTGAACACTTCCAGCTTTCAAAATACTTCCTCTTTATTCTAAATTAGAGATGTCCTTGTATAAAGAGTCCATGCAAAGTCTGAAGTTCTTGCCAAAGAAAACCTAATTCCAAAGAAAATATGTTTTTTTTTCAAAAGCATATTGCTTTCTCATATCTCATTGCTAATGGGATAGTATTAAACAAAGGGAGCAAATTTATCAAAAAAGAAAGACTAAACAATCGAAGCTTTGAATCAGATCTGTTAAAAGATCACATATAACAAAAGCAGAATGTGGTCCCTCATTCACTGTTCTTTCATTCTACTTTCCTGCACCATCTGTTACACCAGCACAGGGACACACCAAGTCCCTGCACGCGAAAGCACCAGTATTTGGCACAAAGGAAGCCGGGTGAGAGTGCCAGGAGAACAGACCTGAAAGTGTGATCGGCATCGCATGCGGATGGCACGTCCTTCCCCAGCAGCATGGGCAGGAGGAAGCCTCTCATCTGCTGCTGGTTTCAGCCTTTAATCAAAAGAGTAATTCCCTCTTCTCTGGGATGAATGCTGCAAAATGATACAGGTGCATCAACAGGCATACATGTCATTTAAGTTTATGACAGAGCTGTAGCTCATGAGCAACAGCATTGTTCACTACTACAATGTAAATAATCCCTCAATTACCAAATTAAACTGGTGTTGTGTGAATGTGTGTTTAATATTGCCTCTAATTCCCTGTTTCTTAGACGCATCAGAGTTCTCAGGTAATGAACAGAATTTATTCTTTTCCTTGATCAAAAGCAGCACTGATGAATGATGCAATAGGACTCTTGAACAGGTATTAAGAGGGATACAGAGCTGCCATTCTTCAAGAGCTGCTGAAGGAATATCACACTCCAAATCTGCCCGCATTAGGCAAGTAAAATTTCGTTTGAAGCCAACGAAGCCACCCTAACATAGTGAGTAGGATTAGGTGATGTCTACAATTGTTAGATTAAGATCTTTGCTATAAATAATAATGAGCATAGGAACTTAGCATCTTCTTATTTTACTTCTTGGAATTCTTCAATTTAAAATTTAGCTAAAGATAATAATAGTAATCATATGTTGCATAGATAGTACTGTTCTTCTCCAAGCGCTTTTTAAAAGATAAGAATCATCATCTTTGAAGTTGTAATGAAATTAAATGGCTTGTGGCTTGTGCTAAGTCACACAGCACCTAACAAAGCTGGAAGTGAATAATGCATCTACTGCACCACATCTCTATAACATTAACTGCATCTTTACCATTCTTACTGTTCCCTATAAAAGAAATCAAACCTTCTAAAAACTTTAAAATCTTTATTATTAAAAGTAATAACTAATACTGTAGGTCTGCACATATTTTAAGCTAGCAATAACTATCTCTGTTAGGAAGAAGTGATCCTAGATCTCTCTGATTTTACTACATCCTGAGGCTGACCCAGAAGATGATTTAGAGAAACAGAGTCGCCCAGTTTGGAAGGGACATCCGAGAAGTCGCCCAGTCCAGCCTCCTGCTCAAAGCAAGCATCAACACTGATCTCAGGCCAGGTCTCTTAGGGCATTTTTCAAGTTAAAACTAACCCACCACCAAAACTGAATTCTAATCTAGCTCTGTTCCTCCCTCTGGGCCATCCTGCACGCATATGGGCACCAGCAGGGAGAAGATGGAGGAACAAAGGGAGGAGGCAAACGAGAGCCGTTCTTTTAATGGCAGTACCAGTTCATGTTTACAACACGACACAAGGTTATTTATTATTGCCTATAAGAGATGTTTTGCTCTCAGTCCTGCTTTCTTCTGGTACTTGGACATTTGTCGGAACAGTATTCTCAATTCTGAAAGGAGGAAGGGAGAAAGATACTCTACATTGCTTGAAAGAAATCTCTCATGATAATGGCACTTCTACTTTCAAAACCAGTTCAAGCAGACTTATTTTCACACATTCCTTAAATGAAGTCTGATACCAACTGTTCAGATGTGATATTTGTTTGTATTTGATCTGTCTCCTCTTTCTAGCTTATGGATTTCCATTGTACTGTAGCATAAATTTAACCTAGCTTACTACATTAATACTTAGCCTTCTACATCAGTTAAACTGTTCACAGAAGCTTCCTTACAATGTATCTCACTGGGCTTTCAGTGCGATTCCCTCTCTATTCCACCATCTTCAGGAGCAAAGGGATACTTCTTCCAACTTAACTTCTGGCATCATGCTTTGTAAGACACTGTTTGTTCTCGACATGTGAAAGTATCTGTGGCTGCTGTCCTTGAAGCCTTTGCTTTGCTTTTCACCGTGTTCTTATTGTGTCTGTCTGTGCTTTAAGTTTTATGCTCTGCCAAATTTTAGCCTGGAGTGACAGCAGAGGAATGAGCATTATAATGAAAGTGCTGACAAACCCTTCGCTCTATGACGTGAATGGTGCAGCTATCATTTTTGTCTGCTGTGCTCTATACTTTAAATCTTTAATGCTATTTTCTCCTTTTATCCTGCATTGAGCAGTGGGATTACTCGAGTGGTTTATGGCTTAGAAGTTGTGCAGTTAAGTAAAATGTTCAGTGGGGTGGAAGGCTCCTCTCTAGGGGTTCCCTTCTCCATTTAGAGGTGTGGAAAAGTTTAAGGGCTCTGGAGGAAAAGCGCTGTTAGCGAGATGTTGTGTATGACATTGCCATCCCAGCACTGCCATTGGCTTTGCCCGCTGTGATCAGTCACTCGAATGACATCTTGTTTTATATACCTGTGGCTGAGGTAAGGAGAAACAGGGCATTGTATTTAGCAACGGGCAGGAGAGTGAAACATTAGCAGTGAGAAAATTTCTCTCATAGTAAAGAAATACTCACTGATAATGTAGGCATAAATATTTTAGACGGTAAGTCGTCCGAGGCAGGATGTCTGCATCCCTGTGTGTGCGGATGTAGTCCAATACATTTATGACATTACCACAGCACAAATAATGTATGGACTAGATATGAATCAGTACTGAAATGCCCTCTCTCTGTGGGCCTGTACCAGACATCACTTCTCATGTTCCTTGGGGTCTGATATGGAGAGGTCCTGGAATTGTGTTGCACAGATAGGACTGACACAGGGAACGCTGTTGACAAGCTCCTAAGAAAGAACAATACAGTTTTTTTTCAGAATATTCTCTCTCTATAAGGTCTCCTTCATCACCTAAGAGGGCAGACAGGGATAGGCTCTCTATATACTGAATTGTATAAATTCACTGTAACACAGGGCTTCTTAAGATGACACCTGTCACCAATTCTTCATTAGTGGTTACTCTTTTCAGGGACAATGCTGATAAAAGTGAGAACAGCAAGCGTGGGGGGTGATACTGTGCTGCTGCGTGGCAGGTTTGATTAAACAAGGTAAAAAAAAAAAAAAACCATCAGTGAAAACATCTGAGGATCAGAATTGTGGAACAGGTAGTAAATCCTTTTCTGGATTATGTCTGACTTTTTAACTAAAACTATCTTATATTTCTGAGACAGGGATCTTTACCAGCAATATTTTGCTGCTCATAAAGTATAAGAGCACAGTGAATTAAGGGGAAAAGATCCAAGTAACCCACTTACTTTATTTTGCTTTACTGTAATTATACTACAGAAGAAGGAAAGTCAGAACATTTGGAGCTTTATTCTTACCTCATTCCTGTAACTGTGGCAAAATTTGCTTCACCTCTCAGTGCCTCAATTCATCTATGTGTAAAATAGAGATACTTCACTTATATTGAAAAGTAAGATAGGAAGATTATTCCATTCATTTTTATAAAATATTTTGAAATAGTTAGAGAAAGCCAGGTGAATCCAACATTCAGGTGGCAGGGCCCTTCTCTGCTAAATTAAAATGATAACAAAATTCAGATATATTTTTTGTGATTTTTTTTTTCCCTGAGAGCTTATTTTGCAGTGTGATATAAATAGTTCATAAAGGAACTTTGGCAAAAATGCTGTTA
>JAUBNY010000965.1:5840791-5857656 GCA_032275445.1 Crypturellus soui | reverse complement strand
CCACAATCCCACCTATCCACTATTTTTCTTATCCACTATATTTCACTAATACCCCACTAATAAATGTGCAGACATATATGAACCATTAAATTGTGTCTGGAAGAATGATCTTCATTAAAGTGATCCTACATGCTTACGAATTGTAGAGTCATAGTTTCTAAAGGAATAAGGACAATTGTGATTGTCTAGTTTGATCTATCCAATTTTACGAATGAATCAGGTATAATTAGGTCCAGTAGCTATGGCTGAAGGAGAACAGATTTTTTAAAAAAATCCAGTCTTGATTTAAAGATGGCAGTGATGAAACGTCAACAAAGGTCCTTTGGCAGGCCCCAAAAATACACCTATGCAGTATTGAATCTCTGTTTATCCCAGGGTACATCAGACATTTTTTAATACATTGTATGTCGCACAGATTTCATCATCTATTTTCTTAATAAAAAAGGCAAGCCAAATGCAGTGCAGAAGTCTAAATATATTACATTAACGAAGTTATTTTATCAAAAAAATCTTAGTCTCTTAAGCAAAAACATAGCAAGGTGGACTGAAAGGATTTATTTTCTATCAAACTGTGCTGAGTGGCATGAATTATATTGCCTTCCCTTTAATTCTTTGTTACTTAAAAATTCAAGTGTTGGCTGTTCTGTTATTTTGCCCAGTACTGCTGTCAGGCTGACAGACCTATAATTACCCTGGTCCTTCCATTTACTCTGTTTGAATTTGGCACAATTTAGTTTTTTTTCTTTCAAGCTGAATTTTAATATTGAATTGGCCTTCCAAGTTAGGAAATTGTCCTTGGATTTTTCAAGATTATACCTGACCACAAATGTATGTCATTGAGATGTAAACCTGATTTCTAAGTACCTAAGCATTATATCTCAAAAAACACCCTGTAGTGGTGGTGAACAACTTAGTGGGATATCTTGTTATTTTTATTAATTAACTTTGCTAGAGGAACTGAATTTGCATATTTATTCTCTTGATATAATTAATTCAGTGGTCACTGAGCACTGGATGATTTTGCAGCACTGGAATTTCTGCACGTGGAAGTGCAGGTTGGAAAGGTAGGTTTTGTCCCATTTAAGCATTTGCAATGGTTCATTTAGAGGTCAAATGATAAGTTAAAACAGAAGCATTCATCTTGATAATTATTAAGTAATTTATAAGGGCCAATTAATCCTCAGGAGAACTATTATGGGTTGATTTTCAATTTGTTGTGACTGTCCTTCAAGAACACATCCCTGTTTACCAAAGTCCTGAAACACATTTTAAATAAGTCAAAAAGACTTTAAGATCTTTTTTTCCTGGGATTGCCGCATTTGCACTTTCTTCCTAGCATACAAACAAATAAAATAATGTTTAGTTTTAATAGTGCTTACAGTAAACTACATGATCACAGATAGGGACTACAGTCTTTTGCTGTTACAGAGTTACAGTAACTCAAAGGAAAAAAAATGTTTAAGAGTCTTCTTAAATTAATATGCCAATCTTTTAGATTTCTCTAGGGTCTTCCAGAGATTCACTACTTTAACATTTTATGCCTCATACAAAATAGTATATGAATTAAAACTAAATGGTAATTTAACTTCTAGCTGTCACTTCTTTGCCAAAATACTGTAATTTTAAGGCTGATTTTACATGAAAAATGTTGATGTTATTCAATAAAGTGTACTATGCTGAAGATGTGTTGTTTTATCTTTACCAATTAGATTATCATGTCCATTCTACTTCAGTCTTCACAGTTAGTAGTTTAACATTATTTTAAGTTACATAAATACAATCAAATAATTCTTCAGTTTTATTTGACAGTAGAGATATTTGGCTTTTCCTCTTCCTCATCTATGAAAGATCACTGAATATTTTAATATCTGCCATTTTTACCTCTTTAAATAATACAATTTGACCTAGTTTATTTACATTTACTTTTAACGGTGATTCAGTCACAACTGTGAAATCAATGTACATTTTAGTGTGTGGAATCTATTGTGACAGTTCTGAGGTAACAGTAATTCTTTGAAATAAATAAAACTACTAAAATGATACTGTGATTTGATTGCATTGACACTGACTTACTAACTAACATCAGTGAGTTATCTTCCATTTAAGTTTCATTAAATGATCTAAATATTTTCTGCAGCAGAAAGTTAATGAAATTAATAGCAGAGCACCTATCGGATGTAATAATTTCCTGTTTTCATCCTAAATGCATGTTTTTTTCTGATACTGATAAAGTCGATATAAAGCAAGGAAGGCGATTTTGGGGTATCCACAAATCATCCCTTTGATTGTAATCAACATTTAGCCTAGTATAGGCTATTAGTGTTCTGCTTTTGTTGAATGCAAGCCTATTGAAACCTTATTCTATGGTTTCATAACCATGTACATAAACCTTGGCACTGGCTGACATTGTCAGCATGAATTTCAGCCTGATGGAATAGATGCCTTGGATGGCGTTTTGCTGGCTTGCTCCAGCAAGCAATACTTGGCTCCATGTCCTGTGTTGCCCGTGATTGCTCTGTAAAGCAATTAGCTAACTAGCCTTGTTCTTAAAGCTGTGCTGACCTCAGCAATGGTGGTGGTGGCCAAAGGGTTTTGGCATGAATCTCTAATCTAATGTCATGAAATAAAGCATCCCTATTAGACTCAGTACTGCCTGGAACAGAGGAAAGTGTGGGATATTCGGGAAAGGTCAGTAAGTGGGCAAGAAGCATATCCACAGTTATTCAAAATGAGCAGTATTCAGTGACATAAAGATGGAAAAAAAACCCTCACAAGACTGTTCGAATGTGGATTTGGAGAGACAGGTATCTGTAGAGAATGAGAAATGCAAATTGTGTGGTGGTAAATTTATTTAGTACTCAAATTCTGTGCAGAAGTGTTCCAAATGTGGTGAAGAGAATAACTGGACAAAATATATTTTGCAGCCTTTGCCAGTTCTTATTAGGCTCTAGAGATCCCTTCAATAATCTCTTTACTACAGAAAATGTTTTAATTATAGCAACTAAGCAGCATTATTGCATATCAGGATATGGAGAAGCCAAAAAGCAATGTCACTTTCTGTGGAAAGAAGATGACAATTTACTTTATGGTGTTTACTTCAGGGTTTGAACTAATTTTACACTTAAAACAAAAAGGTTATATTGTCTGATAATATCCTTGGAATCTAAGGGGGTTAGTCATTTCCTTCATTTATGCTATGAAATTTAAGTTCGGTGGTTTGGTGCAGGGAGGGCTCAGTGAATTGCTATACAAAAAGCTAGTGGAATATATGGGAAATGCTGTCGTGTGAAGGTCTTCCAGCTTTGAGGCTATTATGTGCTGCGGGAACAGGGCTCATGACTGATCCTGACATACCAGTTCTTTTAGATCTGCCATCAGATTTTAACAGAATTAATTTTAAGCCTTCGCTGACATTGTGAGTATGAGCGATGCTGCTCTCAAGGACTCTGCCTAAGAAATGAGCCACTGGTTTGCATGAAGAAACAGGGATAGAAATTCAAGGGGGTTTGCAAACCATTGCTTAAAAAAGGTTTCAGTGAAGTATCATGGGGATCAACTTCAGCTCAGATTAATGTAAAATCAAGTCACAAATGTGTTATACTTGCAAAGGTTGTCCTAATGTGGAGCAATATGAAGTGCTTTCTGTTTCTTAATACTGTCCATGCCTACTGATCTCAAGCTTTTAGTGTTAGTAGACTCAGTCTGGCCACCCAGGTTAGAATGAGTCATCTCTTCCTTGCTAGCTTTTCAAATTTGGTTTCGGAGGCAAAATCACCACTAACGGGTCATAATCTTTCGAATTTTAAAATATTTTTGCCACAAAGGGTCTACCCTGACAGCTTCTCAGTGCTATTGGTTATACCAGATAGTACAAAGGTTTGTTCTTTGTTGATACTAAAATCTTATTTTTTCTATATCCTCCTCTGGAAGTTCTATTCCCTTTTCGGGCAATTCATTTTATTGTATGGTAACTGAAAGAAATGTCATTTTGTACTCCTGGCTTTATCTTGGTTTGTGAAGTCTCGTCCTATACAGGTTCTATTAACAGTTCAGCAGCTAATATCTCCATAACAGTTAAATATTTTACCATCCTTCATTATTTTTGTTCCCTTTCTAAATTATCTTCTTGTTTTGTCAATTTTGGTAGCCTTAATCAGTACTGTTGTTGGATTTGGACTTTATTTTAGCACCCTTTGAGGTTTACTTCACAATTCTTTTAATCCTCTCCAGATTTCATGTTCTTATGTATGTCATATACCCTCTATTTTGCCTCAAGAGCTCTTATGACATTCTTAGTCATCCATATCGGTCTTATCCTTCTTTTATGACTAGCATAGCTGATTTTTCTCATGCTCTCACAATCCCTTGACTCTCTCTTTGTGTCCCAACTCCTCTTTTTTTTTTTTTTAAATATATCTATATATTTAGCACTGGATGTGGCTGGCTTGAAAGAAATGTCTTGCTGAAGTCAATGATATTGAAGTGTCTGCCCATGTCGGGGAAGCGTCAATGTTGGCTTCAGTGCCTCTGAGTCAGCCTTTGCCTGGAGGCCACTGCGGCACTGCCGCCTCGTTTGGAGAGCAGAGAAGGTGGCGCATGGTGATGCAACAGGCATACACTGAATAAGCGGAGATTTCGCTTGCCAAAAGGTAAATCTCCATGTAAGTAGGATGCTTAGGCAGAGGAAATGAGAGTTTATGTATGATAATAGCTGGATAGTGATGTGCTGTATTTCTAGGAAGCCAGAAAAGGTCTTTTTAGAAGAAACTTTCTCTCCCATTGTCTGTATATATAGTATAGCAGCTAATGCATCATGCATACATGGCATCGGGTTTTACAGAGGGCATCCATGTGTCAGAAACAAGATCAAGTTTATTTTCTGCAGCACATACTTTTAACTCTAGTGTTGCTGATGAACATATAATATTGAAATATTAGATCTGAAATACAGAATTGAAGGATGGAGGAGTATTTCGCATATTTTTACAAGATAATAACGTAGTATAGACAAAATAGTGTAGTATAGACAAACTACAACATTCTGAAGAAACGTTCCTGTCTAGTTTTCTATAGCTGTATTCTCTGAGTTTTATAAGTGGTTTAACAGCTTGTTACTCTAAAAATAGTCTGCAACAATCTTTTTCAGAAATTTTTCAGACATTTGCGTTCTCCATAGTCCTAAGGCAGTAGCTCTTGGGCATCTCAGCACCAGGTCTCACTTCCCTCAGCTAAGAATTCCTTTATGTGTCATTATAATAAGGTATTCCCTAGGTTGGGTGATTATTCACGTGTGAACATATGTATGTGCCTGCAGTGGAATATGGAGAATGTGAGCATCAGCCCTAGCCTTCTCATTTTCTTGTGTCAAATATTAAAAGTAATAAGAAATCTGCATCTAGTGTGATGCATTTTTTTTTTCTGCTCTTCTTTCCTCTTTCTACTTGGGAAGATAGTCCTGCTACAGTCTGTCCTCCAATTACAACTGCTCAGTAGAGAGACGTTATCAATGGAAAAACATACTTTTCAGTTGTCTTTACATTCCAGAAATATAAGACTACAGATAGGGACTAGATTAATTTACCCTGGAGACTATTCAAATATATGCCTGGCTGAAGGATGCTGAGAAGCTGTACTGTTAGCCTGGGATCTCCTTGGCAAAGGTCACAATCACTTGTGTTTCCTTTGAGAACACCATGTACTGAGGGCTAAATCAGCTCTGAGGTTCCTTTGAGACATCAAAGCTTCAAAAACAGTGATGGTTGAGACAAGGTCTTTGCTAGGACTTTTTAATAAGTGTTTGGGCATTCTCAACTTTGTTTAAACCTTGAATTCTTAGCAAAGTTGTGCTGGAATTTATGGGAGCCAATGTACAACCTATGGCTGCAACATGGCCTCTTTGTGTGACTTTAAATCATGGTTTTGCATACACAGGGCACTAAAGCATGTTTCAGATCGCTAGGTGCCTCTCATGAAGGTACACTCAGCATGATTTCCATCTAATCACACACTCTTTTACCCACTATTTAATACACAGAGTAGGTCAAAATGGGTTAGAGCAAAGCAGAGCCCTTAAACCTAAATCAACTTAATCTAAATTGAACTTCTAAGTGAAATTTGCCATTTGGTTTGTTTACAATATTATAAATTCAGTTTGAGACAAGAGGAAGCAATCTGTATCTTTACAGAATTAAAATCTGCCCATAAATAAGCTCAATCACTGGCTTTTGTACAATGTAAAAACAGAAACATTTATTAAATCAGCTAAAGGCTGGAAATAAATTTTGAGAATGTACTTTTATTTTTTTTTTAACTGTGTATTTATATGGAACAGCAAACACAGATTATGCCTTAGTAATTTTTATGGGTTTGGCATCTGTCCCTTTGCTTTTATTCACATATTTTCATAGCCATAATCTCTAGTTTCTTATTTGATGATGCAAACCTTTCTGATGCTGAAATGAATAAAAATCTTGCCGAGTTTACTGTGAGTCATTTTCAGGAATAATCCTGCTATTTGACGGGAAAAAAAGGACCCCAGGCAAAGAAACCAAATGCATATTAAATGACTGAAGATATTAATGTCCAATGTTTTCATAGATACGTTTCTGCATAAAGAAATGCTGAAAGAATTGCTAAACAACAGCAAACTGGAAAATACAGCTCCAGCATAATCCACCTGAACCTAAACTTGTTTACATTTATAATAGAGCTCTACTGTATTTGAAATTGCAGAGTGTATTGACAGATGTCACCTCTCTCAAGCAGATGTCCACACTGGGATCCACCCCTTCCGGGGTAACTGAGACCCTGTGTGAGATGCCAGTTCCATGGTCATTGAAAATATCTTTGCACGCAAGTTCAAAGCTGTTTGATGCTGAATTGCATCAACAAGCCAACTGTATGAGGCAGGTGATCACAGAATATTGAGATTTGGCTGCACTCTCTGATTTTCAATTAAGTTCAAGGGCATGCAGAAGGCAGGGAAAGTGTAACAGCATTTGTTAGTTGTTTTAGAAATATTAAAATGACGCAAAACTGGAATTTTTCCATTATTTTAAAACACATCATATCACATCCTCATTTTGAGGTGCTGGAGCAGTGAGGTCTCTGATGAAAAGGGAACAGTCACAAACCACACAAGTAACAAACCCTACCCCACAAACACCTCTTCATAATTTCACCTGCTAACTGAAAATTGCAATAAGAGAGCCCTTGTGTCCTGAAGGAATCCCGGTATTCACAGCAGATCTATTACTGATTGAAAGCTCTTCTGTTGTCTCGCCTATTACTAGCATGATCCCTCAGCAGCTTTCTATAGGGATTTGCTTCCCTAGACTATTAAGCTGCTCTTTGTGTTGTCAAGAGCTACACAATTAAGTCTCATGATATGCAAGGAAGGATATTTACTTTGCTTCCCTATTTACACTTATTTCAAACTCCTTGAACTCCAGTGAAAGCACAGTTGTCAGAGATTTGACCTAACATAGTTCCATGTTTTGTTGAATGTAATCATAAAACCAGAAAGGAGAAATATTTTTGGTAGGATAGCAAACTTGATATCCTACAGGATTCAGAAAGTCGAGGAAAGGAATTTCTGACCTTCGTGCAACTGACAGATGTGTTTAGGGTTCCATAAAAAGGAAGAGTGAATAGATGAGATGTTCATCTCAAAACCAAATATGGGATTTGTACAAGAGAGTCTCCATTCTACTTAAGCGTTGAGGCATCTTAAAAATGATTGTCATATCTGCTATTGAGATTATACCGATTATACCACACTTTCAGCTCATAAAATATGTAATGACTGTAAATCTACTTCTGTGAATAATGCAGGTCATTGCATCTACTTGAAAGTGTCAAATTTTAAGGACAAAAGACCTAAAAAACATGTTACAGATCTGAAAATCTGGACTTGCATTTTACTTCAGTAACACTTTATACTATTCTTTTCATTCACTGTGACTCCTTCTTCATTCTATTTAGTTGCTATTTTCTCATTATGTGTCATTCCCGTTCACTGTGGTGTACCAAAGTCAACTAAGAGACAGGACTACGTTTTAGCCGGTAGGTACCAATTAGAACACATAAAAAGTTGCCTTTTTCTGCTTGCTGTTAGCTCTAGCTTACAATAAATCTTGTAATTGTAGGTATTTGGAAACATGTACATGTATTTCTGTTCCCTTATGTACCAAATCCTACAAGCCTTTCCATGCAGTAGAGGAGTTTTGCCTTGCAACAAAGTAAGTTTGGAATACCTTTTGTGTTGTCACCATTGTTGATTACATAAGTTAATTATGCTGAAGATAAATATAGGGATTTATCATCAGTTTAATGTTCTAAGTATATTTGCCTTACACGGTAAACAGCACATACTCCTGTAAATGGCAGCACTGATCAGATGAAGCTGTGTCCTGATCAGCCACGGGATGAAGTAGGACTTGTCTTGACCTTGATGTGCTCAACCATGCAGCTGTTGTCTTCTTAAAGAGCTGCTCTTGACAGAGGATGTCAGTTAAAAATCAGTTTGGGAAAGATTCTACAGAGAAGTTTGCTGAGTGCAGTGTTCATGTACCTGGCAAGAGAGAAACTTTGTTTGCAGCCCAGGTAATGCATTGTGTTTAGTAAGTGGAACAGACAGGTAAATCTGATCATTTGATTTCATTCTGTACACTTCTGTATGATTATGAAAAAGCATAGCTTTTTATTTATTCACTCAATTCTGTAAGACTTGTTGCCTTAATATTTAAAATAGAGGTTTTTTAGTACTTGTACTTTACTTGGCAAAAACACATTTAAATGCTGCTAAAAACATGGAAAAGGTAGTGAAGAAGGTTGGTTTAAAGGTGCTTGGTAATTTTCTTTCTTAGAGGATGTATCTGTGCTCTGGCAGGAGCGCTGGGGCCTAGAGGGGTTCCGCAGGCACGGCAGTGACTTGCCTGAGGCAGGGCTCTTGGCTGCCTCGGGCGCTTTCTTTGGGCCGGCACTTGGGCAGCCTGCGCGGGAGCAGAGGGGAGAAGCTCCTGGGATGCCGTTGCCCTTTGCAGGGGCCAACCCTGCTGCCCCATCCCAGGATCCCCAGCTTCCCACGGAGCCACAGCCATGGCCACCTGCCCAGTGTCTTCGCTGGGGAGAACCCACACGCAGATGCGTGTGTTTCTGTCTCAAATCGGTGCAGCTTTTTGCATTTGTTCAGCCTCCAGCTTGGGTTCTGAAACTCCCTGACAAGCCACAGTCAGAATATCCTGCAGGAGCTGAAGTGTGGCTTGTATTTATAAACGTTGTTTGTTTGCATGAGGCACATGTGCTGATACTGTGAGTCATCCGTCCATTTTGCTGTGACATTTTCAAGCACAATTATGTGTAGTGGAATTTTTTTGGGAGCTGGCTATGCTGCCCATCTGTGAAATCATCATTCTACTGCGTACTAAAAATAGAGATGAAACTCTTCTGGAAAAAAAAAAAGTATCTACTTAAATGACAGTTTGAAATGTGTTCATGCAGTCCACAGCTTAAATATTTGGTAGCCTAAATATGGATACTCTAAATTTAAGGTGATGTAGTCCTGCTGTCACCATTTCAAATCACCTTGCTAGTTCAGTGATATATTTGGAAATAATTTCTGGCTAGAAATACAGTCTAATGCCCACCAAAGCCAATTCACTTGAGCCTCAAGTTACCAGGACTTGCATAGGAATATAAGAAATTTTGGAAGATGGATAAACAGAGGGTTGAAAGTATTAATAGCAGGGGATCCCTGAAGATAAATATAAAGAAAATCCATGTCAGTAAATAAGAGGGAAACAGAGGGAAGATGAGAAAGAAAACTACTGGGAAATGAAGCTTTGAGTTAAAAATAAATAAATAATAGAATATTTAATAATTTCAACGTGGCTATACATTCACTGGGGTATCAAAGCAAGTAAGTGAAAAGATATAGTAAACACTGAAAATAGTTAAAAAGAGAACAAAAGCTAGAGAAAGAAAAACTCCCAGAAGAATATAAATTGTATTGTTGAGTAGTGACGCCCTGATTCATGTTACAGAATGCCAAAGAACCTAACGAGTCAGGAAAGCATACTTCATTAAATTCTTAGCAATTAATTGTGAAAAGCTTAACAGACCTTCAGTGCATTCAGAAGCACATAGTAATGAAAAAAATACAGTTTCAGAGACATATACAATAGTGTTTTATTCAAAATTGTGTCCATTTCTATTGGGATACCATTGTATAAAATTCTTCTGAGAGGTGGGGGGAAAAACTGAATTAGGATTTTTATTGAGCTAGTAAGCATTAGTGGAAACCACCAGCCATTTATCTAGTCTACAAAGCAATCTAAGACATACTTGAAAGAGTTGTTTGGTCAAAAAGAGCATTGTCTCCTGTCCTCCCTTGCCTCTTGCCTTCTTTCCTTCTGTCCCTCCTTCCTCTTTGCCGTCCTCTCTTCCTTCCCTGTTTCCATACAAATTTTCACAGTGAGACTTTTTTTCCATGAAAAATACAACTTGATCTTCAGCTAGACTGAATTCGTGTAACTTACTTCATTTGTATTATAAGCTTTCAAAACCTCTGTATTTTGATAAGTTTATATGCAAATAGTTATATGGTAAGACCTCAGTGTGAGATCATTCTGGAATCCTGTATATTTTTGTCAAGCACTAAATGGGAGAAAATATTATCAGAATTGTGCCTCATCTCCTACTACAATATTCTGCTCACCCAAATTTATAAAAAGATAATTATAGAAAAATATTTAAGACTTGATTTTGACTATTCTATTAGAGAACAAGTGTCATTTCCTCTTGGAAGATTTCTTACCTATTTAATCTTGCGTATTAATAAGATCAATAATATGAGAGATTAAGCCTCCTTCTCATCATTTTTATTTTATGGTGAATTCATGTATTTTAAAATCCATTTGTGCATATTTTTATCTACTTGTACAATCTCCAGTTAATAGGTTTTCAGAAGTACAAACTTTTTATAGTTGTCCTTATAAACTACACTCATAACAGCTAAGTGCTATTTTAAGTTCTTTAGAGAGTCACCACTACTTATACTGACTTCAGAAAGATGGTGTTCACTGATCTGACATAAACAAAATTACAGATGCATTTAAGTTTAATTATGATCTTTTTTTAGATAAAAATTTGAACATCTCCAGACTCAAACTGTAGCTGTACTATACTTCACGCTAGAAAAATGAAAATAGAAGTCCCTAGGCAAAAAAAAAAAAAAGCAATGCATCTGAAAATATATACAAAGTTAGAAGGAAACACATAACACAGATGAGAGTGAATTCTTCAAGTCCTTGTTCTCCAGCATATCTTTCATTACTATATTCCTCCCACGTATAAGTTTAGAAATAGATTAGTATGCCTTAGTATACTAATAACTACAGCAGGACTATCACAGTTAATAATGGATTAACCTGCATGAGAGTTACTTGCTGGTGAAGGACTAGGCTAGTTCTGTAGCTTCACATGTTTTATAAAACTATATATCTGTTACATAACTACCACCCACGTATATTTCAATTGCATTTGTTCATTCCTGCAGTGAACCCCTGTTTAGTGTTGCTGTGCACTGTTCAACAAGATCATAGGTGGCTCAAGTTTTGGTTAAGTTTACCCTTATGCATAATGCTCCTTAAATCTTAAGGGCTTCTGCTCCTGTGATGTTTGTAACAGACTTCTTTGGCTATCTATTTCCCTTACAGAGAATAAATCTCTGACAAGCAATAAATGTTATCAAGGGGAAAATTATAATAATTTAGTGGGAAAACGCAATAACTGAATGACAATAATGACAATATTTGTTCTCTGCTGCCGTGTCCTTTCACATATTTAGCGAGTATATCGAGAAGGGCATAGCAAAGACTGTGTGACAGATTAGGACATTCATATTTAACTTTTCTCTCAAGTTAAATTCAAACTGTTGTTTTCATTCAAAATCTCATCACTAATTAAATAGCTAGTAAACGGTGTTGGCCATCAATGTAATGCCAGACAGTTCATTCAAGAATAATAACATCAATCTGATATCAAAGTGAAGCCATGAAAATGAAATAAGTAGACATTAGTTTGTAGAAGAAAAAGGAAATAGCTCTTTAGGAAGAGAATTAATGGCTTGAGTAATTTTCATATATACAGTTTGGATATATATTTCAGATAATACTGATGCATCAGCTCCTCTAGAGTAAGCAGTATCAATCTCCTTAAATACTTTCGCAAAACTTTCTAAGAGTACTTGCATCTCATTTCTAACTATATAGGGCATTAATTACACGTGGTCTGAAAAATATTAGAAGAATAGAAATAACACAGGCTTTTTACTGCAACTATTTGATAAAAGAACTATTTTGATTTTTAAAACAGTGGATCATTTAGTCCTGCAGACAAGGGCCAAGTAGGTTTTAAAATCAGGAAGACTGTATGGTTACAGATTTTGACCAACTGTGAAAAATGTTTTTTCTTAAATGCAAGATCTGTTTGATTTATGCTCACATTGGGAGGCTCAAGAATCTGCAAAGTTTTGCTTTGAGGAGTATTTGGCAGCTTCCAGTACACATTGCTGTGGTCCCTCATAAGGACGGAGGATTAGCATTGGCAAGGCCAAGAGAGCGGAATTTTATGAAAAAAAAAAAAAAGAACAGAGGAGAGGCAACCTTTTTCCATGGGATGTTCTTCCTTTCTATTAGCTCAGGGTTCTTTTTAGTTATGAATTTGTAAACAGTGTCCCAATGCTTAAGCCTCATTTAAAAAATGGTTTAGATACCTAAGTCTAGGCTTACAAAGGTACTAAGTGCCTAAGCAGGTTAGGCACCTAACCCCGGTAATAAACACAGCACCTGCAGTCGCAGTCAGGCATCTGGTCTTTGATGTTGATCCTTTTGAGGGTGTAACAGACATTTTGGGCCCTTCATATCTGAATGTAAAGAATGAAAGTCCTACTGACTTTCACGGATGTACAAGGCAGGTGCCTAAGCACCTTGGCTGCTGAGATTTTGTCTGGAAAAAGATGCCATAAGTGGCTCAAAGCTCTCAAGTCGGTGTGGTACCTTCCCAGTGGAAACAACAAAACCCTAAGGCAGCAGCAGATTAACTCAAAACTGCAGCAGCCAAACCCGACCAGCACGTCATGAAGAAGCAAGTGTTCAAAGCAAGACCAAGAAGACGCATGGGCACAGGGATTTTCCCCCTTTAAAAAACTTCTCTCTGAATACTTTACAACCAGCTTTACCAGTAAGGGGTTTTATCCTCTAATTTACAAAAATAACCAATAGGGATGTAATCGAGAGCTTTTTATAAACCTGGAAGATGGGTATTCTTCACCATTTCCCTGGAGAATTTCAGCATCATTAAGGCTTTATTGCTCTTTGTCTAATTGCTATGTTTAGTTTTTATTTATTATTAATTAGATGGAGATAATTGTGCGTGAAGGATGGCTAAAAGAGACGATGGAGACATGCGTAAGCAAGTGGCAAGGGACTGGGGTTGGTGGAAAGAGTTTCGCTGAGATGTTTTCTCAACAAAACCACACTTTGGACAAATCAAAATGGTTTGGAAGACTGCTTTCTGTGACAGATTGTTCAGAAAAATACCCTGAGATATTCTTGGGGAAAAAAATGGAAAATTTCTTTTCTCAGTTGAAAAAAATGAATATTAGTTTTGAGGCATCAGCCCTCTTTCAAATGGGGATTTCTCTGCATCGTACTTGATTTCATGTACAACCTTTTACGGTGATGGAAAGACCAGTGGTTTTAGAGCAGCCTTGCACAAGCTGCCCTGACAGGTATTTCTTTATTTTCGTTTCTACATCATCCCATGCGACTTGTATATTGGCCATTTCTTGGATATTTCACCCACACTGAAAACAAAATTAAAATCTGAAAGAACACTGAATTTCCGCACTTATTCCAGCAGGGATTCCTGACGGAATCCTGAAAGGGCCGCGCTCGGCCGGGCGCCCGGTCGCACAGGTTGCCCCGGGGGCACCCGCGGCGGGTTACGGCCCTGGCACAACTGGGGAGCGGGAGGAAGAGCGGGAGGAGGCGGGAAATGGCGGCGCCGGGGGCGGGAAGGTGCGCGGGCGGTGCAGGGGCTGCGTCGCGATGAGCGCGGGGGCTGCGCGGCGCGAGCTCCTCGTGGGGGCTGCGCGCGGGGCGTAACGTAACGGCCGCCTAACGGTCGCGGTGCCTGAGAGGGCGCCGCGCGGCTCGCACGCGGCGGCAGCGGCGAAGGGGTTAAGCAGCCGCCGCGCTTCTATTTGCGGCTGCCGCCGCTCCGGGCGATTAGCGCGCGGCTCCGCTCCCCCCTCGCCCGCCGGCCGTAGCAGCAGCAGGTGGCGGCGGCCCCGGCAGCAGCGGCAGCAGCGACGGAGTTAACTCCGCGGCGGCGGAGGGGGCAGCAGCGGCACCGGGGATCAGGCAGCGGCGGCGGCGGCAGCCGGGTTGCTAGGGATGGAGAGATCCCGTGTCACCCGGATGTGAGTGTCATGTTGGCCCAAACTCGGAGGGATTTGGCAGCGGCGGCAGCAGCGGCGAAGCAGCAGCGGGAGGAGCAGCAACAGCCGCAGCCCCTCGCGTGGCGCTAGGCGCTGCCATGGGGGTCGGGTAGAGGAGTGCAGGGGGCAGCGCGCACCTGGCTTGGAGCAGGGAGGGGGGCGTCTCTGCCTATTTTTTTGCCCTCCCCCCCCTTTTTTTTTCCTCCCTCCTGTCACACACCGGAGAAAGTGAGAATCATGCATCACCACCAGCAGCAGGAGCAGCACCATGAAGGTAGGAGCCCGAACGCCCATCAAGGGCAGCAGCGCGCCTGGGGCTGCGGGGAGGGGCGCGTGGGGGAGGATTTGCGAGGGATTTGGGAGACGATGGATTGGGGGGGATTAGGGAAGGGGTAGGTTTGGGATGAGCGCCTGGCCTTGCGGGAAGCACCGCGAGAAAGGGCTGAGGGTTGAGGAAGGGCACAGGTCAGGTTAAGGAGGGACGGGGACGCTGCCCCGGGCACGGGTCTGTGCGCGTCCCTCTGCGCTCGTGGTGGGGATCGGCTTGGTACGACATGGCTCCCCTCGGATCCACGGATAAACTGAGCAGAGACGACGCTTCCTGGGGGCTCCCTGTGCCGGAGGGGCTGGATTCGAAGCGCTCAGCCCGCTCGCTGTTATGTCGCTGCCGGGAGGCGACACATGAGGCTGCCGCACGTTAATCTCCTTGGCAAACAGGCTCCGGCAGCGCTGCAGCCCCCATAGTGGTGCGTGCGCGTGTGTTTTCCCTGCTGATGCATCCCGAGCCCTCCCCAAATGAGCATCAAGTTTGTATTTCTGTGCCTGGCGGAGGGCAGGGGTTCTCCCGGGGAGAGCGGACACTCGGGCTTTGCTTCACTTCGAGTATTGATGTTAAAACCAGGAGAGATTCGTGGTTTATTTGCGCCGAGCCGCGTTTTCATGGCATCCTAAAGGGCAGCCGGTGAGGGAGAGGGGGATGGCTATGCTATTGCTTGGGGGGGGGGGGAGCAAGAATCCTTCCTTCGGAGGAAGGAAAAAAAAAAAAAAAAAGGAGAGAGACCTTTAAGGCGAAATCCACGCGTTGCCCCACTCTTCAGGCGCAGCCCGAGGCGGCGCCCCCTCCTTTCCTGAGCCCCTCGGCCAGGGAGCAGCTGTTGATGCTCGCGCTTCCCCGCCGCCTGCCTCGGCCCCTCTGCCCGCTGCCACCTGCGCTGGCAGCAGCGGGGACCGCGATGGCTGAACCAGGGGCGCCCCAGGCCCGATGCCCCCAGCGCCGCCGGGCCCCGGGAGCCATTTTAGCGAGGCCCCTCGCGCTGAGGCGCGGAGCGAGTGGCCCTCGCGTTGCCCGATGTCTCCGCGCAGCAGACGGAGGGTGATTTGGCTCGAGTTGGGACGGGCAGGGGGTACCTCGTGTCTCATTCATCTTTCATGAACAGCGACTGTCGAGCACTTATTTTCCCCTTGTGCCTCGCCAGTGATCCTTCCATCGTCCCACTGAAACTCGCCATATGCATAACTGTGCCGTTCCTCCATCATTTGGTTTCTCCCCTCCGAGGCATCTTCAAGTTTCCGATTTCCTTTGGAGTCTCTGCTTCCCACAGGTGCACTGAGGAGCAGGTTGCTGCTCTGATGCTCTGGGGCTTAGAAGGGCTCTTTGCCAGGTGCTGGTGTTGAGTCTTTTGTGTTGCCATTTCTATTGATGGAAATAGTAAATATTTTGAAAGTGAGATTTCTTTCTGTTTTTGTTTTCCTTGTTAGAAAACCAAAAGCAGTCCTTTGTAGCAGTTTCACTCTGGGAGTTTGCAGTGTGAAAGATATCGATACCTTATGAATGTCTATCACCAGGCAATATCAATTTTTGACTTGTTGGAGGCACCTGTGTGTTTTCCTTTGAATAGGGCAAGATTTAAGTCACCTGTAGGAATCTGGGGTTTGATAGGGTTTCAAACAATGCTGAATATTCTCAATTAAAAATGTGCAAGGACTTTAAACCACTTCTTTTTGACCCAAATGGAACGAGGAAATAGGAAATGTTAAGGTGCTTTGACGAAGTTATAAGGAATTGTCAGGAGATGTATTTTTCGGACTTAGAGTGACAAGGAAGTTGATATCCATTTTGGAAATTATGAACCAAAGGGAAAAACCAAAATGTAAGATATTTCTGTGTGGAACTTGTCTTAAGACTTAGATTAAACTTAGTTTGCCGTTACATGTATATTCTATGCCATGTAGTATCTGTAGTGGAAGCATCACACCATCAAGCATTTTCTTAAAATGTTTTTATCAACAATATTATGACATAATTTATCATAAAAATGTAACTGAGTACTTTTTTTTTTTCTTTCTCTCTCTCTCTCTCTCT
>JAUBNY010000965.1:5821743-5840691 GCA_032275445.1 Crypturellus soui | reverse complement strand
AACAATATTATGACATAATTTATCATAAAAATGTAACTGAGTACTTTTTTTTTTTCTTTCTCTCTCTCTCTCTCTCTTCCTCTCTCTGTCTCTCACAGAGGCGAACTATGCAAGTAGCACCAGAATTCCTCTCCCTGGTGACGGACCAACCATTCAGTCAAACAGTTCAGCACCATCCAAGCAAACGGTTCTGTCTTGGCAAGCTGCAATTGATGCTGCTAGACAAGCAAAGGCTGCCCAAAATATGAGTGCTACCACAACCCAGCCTGTAGGATCTCTCTCCCAAAGAAAACGCCAGCAATATGCCAAGAGCAAAAAACAGGGTAATACGTCTAACAGTCGGCCACCCCGTGCTCTTTTTTGTTTATCCCTCAACAATCCAATACGAAGAGCCTGCATTAGTCTAGTAGAATGGAAGTATCCTTTGATGCATTTTTTTCATGATCTATTTCTTTGAGTTTTCCAAATGTATGAAGGAGATTTTCTTAACATCTTTTTTTCAGCAAACATGTATTAGTTTGCTTAGATATGTGTGGGTAACTCATTAATGTTGCTGCTAGTTAATTTTGCCTAAGCTTCTGTTGACCCTAGCTTTTTCGTCTGTGTCACTGTGACACAGAGTATGATTTCATTGAAGTAAGTAACTCAGAGAACAGCTCATAACTGTTCCTTTTTTCTTGGGAAAGAGTTGTTCACATTCAGAACTTTATTTTCTTGTCTCTAGAGAACATGCTAGGTATACCTTATGGAAAATATCTTTTTAACTCATTTTACAGTTGTAAAATACTCATTTTGCTTTTTCAGTCTAACATATTCATCTCGCAAATGCATTCTCTTTTTTTTTTGATTTTTTTTTTCTCTGTGGATTTTTTTACTTCTCTTATAACTTCCTCTACAATATACTATTCTAGCCAATCTCTGTATTGCATTACTTTTCCTTTCAGACATGGTTGAATGGATGGAAGAGAGTTCTTAAAATGTCAATCTGGTGTATTACTATTAAAGCAGGTGAAAATGATCTAGAAATCTTTTGAAACTGGTGTTTGTCAGTGTTGGAAGTAGGGGAAATTTTGAGCCATGTGAGTATGTGAGGGACTCACTGTGAGTATATGTGAGTATCTGAAATATATTCATTTTCTCAACTTCTATAACATATATCTACTGTGAAATGTGTGTTGAGAACATGAGCATCTACAGGTTCAAGATCAGATATACTGGCATGTATTTATCGTGACTTGTACAGTGGGAAGGATTGCTTTTACTTTGATTCAGTGGTCATAGTTTGGAAGAACATCAGTTTTCTTTTGGAATAGCTAATAGCATATAGATTTTTTTTGTAACATTTTATTTTCAAAAAAATTTTAAGTGAAGCTTTGTTGAGGGAAGAGAAGAAAAAAGTTTGACTATTAGTCTTGGTGATGTACCTTTAATAGGAAGCAACTGTTCCAGAGAGGAGATTGCTGAAGGTAAAACTGATTCTTTTACTTTAAACAGAACACCCAGTCTGGCAGTAGCAAGTGTTACTCTTTTATAAGATTTGTTTTTTCAATTCTTTGAACATAATTCAATTACAAATTTAAGATAGTGAAACAGATCTTGTTCTCATTCGAACTGGTATAAGTCCAACTAATTTCAATAAATTGGCCTCTCCTTGGCTAAGGTTAGTAAGATGAAATTACTGTGAATTTAGAGTGGAATAACTCAGGGCAAAATTTGTCGCAGTAGCGCTACGTCATAAAACAAACTTGCCAGTCTCGCAGTATTTCCTCATTTCTCAGGAGGACACTACAGTTTTAGATGTATTTTTTAACCGTCTTAAATACGACAGAGCAACTGATGATGGCTGGTCTTACAAACATAAACTCAGCACTGGTGGCAAAACAAACAGGGTTTAGAGAGCTTTAAGGGATGTATTAATTTAGTTTCTTCACAAAAATATCTTAAATCCTCAAGACTACTTCTGAGGGAATGGAATTTTTATGTAGTCCTCTTCCCTCAGTCTTCTATGTAGCTGTTATAGATATATGTGAAAGCTGTATCTTAAACTGAGGAGAAAAATGTTAATATCTAAGACTAGTTCTTCCTATCCAAAATTAGGACAAACACTTCTATCCAAGTATTCTTGTATTTGTTCTTACAAGAAAATACTGAAATATTTTGGAAGAAGCTTTAATTTAGTTTAATAATAAACTGAAGGTCAACTTCATGCATATTAATTTTAAGAGCTTTTTTTTTTTTCCTTTGGGGAAGATAAAGCCTATCTCTCGGTTTAAACTGCTGCTATCTAGATCTCAATCTATATGACTGCAGAGCCAGTAATTATGTTCTATTCCACAGTTTTTACACCTCAGCGTTTATCTGTTCTGGCCAAGATGAAGTTGTTCAGGAGTTCAGCAGTCCAAGACAGGAAGAGGGGCTCAGAACTGTCCTCTGTGCATTATGCCCCTCTACAACAGTTGCAGGGGAGAATTGTTCTTGTGCTTTGTCAGGAATCTTTCCTGTATGAACTAGATGGGAAACTGTTTTTCTCCTTCAAACAAGCATATAATTTCCCTTAACATTAATGAGACATAGATGAATATCTGAGAACAGAAGAGTTCCATAAGTATTCTTTACACACCATGATGACCTGCATACTGAGTTAAGATGGTCTCACTGAATTGGTCTCTAGAATTGAATATAGAGTGTTCTGAGGCAGCAAGGGTATTACTTTCTTACTTTCTGAAAGAAACATAAATAATGGAAAAAGTCATTATGGTAGAAAATAATATGTTGTAGTGATGTAACTAAGGGTAACACAGTGTTTGTCACAGGTATCAGTGAAAAAATGCCCTTAAAAGTAAGAGTTGTTTTATAGATGTTGAAAGTGAAAAGAGAATAGAACTGAAAGTTTGTAGATGTTTAAAATTGATAAATTCCTTAACAGGATTTTCCAGACCATTTGACATATTTATACTACTGTCTATTTTTGCCAATTGTGTGGCCTTAGCTGTTTACATCCCATTCCCCGAAGATGATTCTAATTCAACTAATCATAATTTGGTAAGTACTTTTATTATTTTTTTTAAAATTCTCTGTGTATGTTTGCTATTGATGGTCAATTTATGAGCTGCTAGTAATTGAAAACATAGAGTGGTATGGATAATAATTTTAAAAGAAACATATAAAGTGATTTGAGATAAAATGTGTTTAGAGAATACAATTGCCTTGCTTTTACAGTTTTAGTATGTACTTTCTTGTGTCGTGTTTATCAAGATTAAACAATTATGGACAAAAAATGCTAGTAAAAGGCAGAATAATCCAGGTCAGTGTGAACATTGTGAAGAACAAGTTATGCAGCTGTCTAGCCTCTAGCCAACTGACAGGTTTATTTTATTTTATTTATTTTTTTCTCCTTCTCTCCTCAGAGAAATTCAGGGCAAAAATCTCCATAACTCTGTCTATGACAAGATCCGCTAATAACTAATTTCATGAAGTATTATATGAAAAGTGTAAAACAGTTATTTATGTCAGAGGCTAATCATTTTGAAATTTTTTTTTTAGAATTAGATTTGTTAGACTAAAGTCTGTTATTTCTGACCTAATTTTACAAGCTGTTAGCATTTAGAGATTACTATCCAGTTTCTGTATAAGATATCTTGAATGCCTCTAAACATAAGTGCATAAAGTTTATAACTTGTCCTTTTAAATTCTCTCACTTATTTGAATCTGCATCTTGAATAAAATTTTGATTAACTGAGCTTGTGCAAAGAACAGTTAATCTTTACAGTGTACTTGCAGGTACTGAGACAGACTAAGTAAGATGACGGTAATATGCGTAAACATTTTGTGTGCCTAATCTAATAGTTTAGGAAAGTGGTAATTGGTTTCTCTTATTGTTGAAGCTCTGCTTCTGTTGAATAATGCTCAGGAGTTTTGTTACTGGTCTGGACAACAGTATCAAAAGCAATCATAGTATTACCCAAGGATTAAATTGTACAAAGAAAGTTTGGTAGAGTTTTAGTGTCCTCCTTGTCGACATGCTTACCTTCCACTAGGCTTACATCACCAGGTTGATCTTTACAGGGGACAGTGCCCCTCTATTCTGGTGTTAAAACTGATTAAAAAGCTGAGGGAAATGAGAGATGGTTCCCTCTCCCTTTCTCTCGACCTCGCAGTCTTTTCTTTATCCGTTCTTCTCTGGGTACAGGCATCTTGAGCTGATATGGATTGCAGCACTGTTCGCATTTAGTGCTTTGTGGACTGTGGATAGGAGTGCAGGAATATTCTACCTCTCATGCCCTCCCTTCCTCATCGCACAGAACCACCAAAGCTGTTGTGGTGTGCAGAATAGGTGTTCTTTGTGGTCGGCTATTAGAAGGTAGCTTCTGTATGATGATGTTTAAGATGTGTAATAGAAACCTAAAATACAAGTTCTGAGTGGTTTTGCCCATAACTTAGTGAAACCTAGTTCAAATATCTACTGACTGAGCTGTCAGGGAGCCCCGTTCTTTTTTTCCTGAGCATTTCAACATTGAGAACATATTGCCAGTTTGTATAATCAACAGTGAATTATAGACTGCTGTAGTAGTAGTAAAGTAAGTTTTATGATAAATTAACCCAAAATGATGGGCATTTTAAGAAACAGATTTATCTATCTTAAGTTAAAAATCCAGTGTTTGCATATTAATGCACTTTTTGAAAATAGGCCATATCTTGGGTATCTGTTATTCCTGGATCTGAATCACTTTTGGCTTAGCATATCTTAGATATCTGGTTAGAAGGCTCTGTGCCGTTGCTGGAACAGTAGACTTTTCAGAAAAATGACAATACAGGTAAAGCATAAAGTTGGGAAAATTGTCTATTTTCTATGTTGATCACTCATTTTGCTGAGTTACAAGGTGTGATTGTTGAGAATTTTGCAGTGGCCAGCAGCACATTCTGAGATATTTATGATAACTTTTAAGGAAACAAGATAAGATTGCTTCATATTGCTCTAAATTCAGCAGACTAGAGTCAGCTCTTACTGGTCTGGTAGGATAGCAGTCTATTGCTTTGATGTTTGCAGCTGCACTCTTTGAACACCTTCTAGCGAAGAACTAGTAATTCTTTTTGGCTAGTGAAAAAAAGAACGAGTAGTTTGTGATAGGTTGGGAACTGGTGGGCCTGGTTCTTCTGCCAGTATGTAATAAAACTGCTGCTATTCTAAGGAAGTTATTTCTGTCTTGCAGCAGGAGAACTGGACTGTATATTTTGAGATTAATTTTCAATTAAATGTACATTCAAATATTTGAGTAGTCTTTCTCCTGCCTTTCAGAAGTTTCAGGTATCTAAACTTTCCTGTGCTTGATTCAGCTCTACTTTTGGCAATGTTTCCTGTTCGGGCTTGATAAAAGCAGTTTCTGGCAGGATGGATTTCCTGTATATATTTTCTTTCTGTTTCTGTCTTTTTTTTTTTTTTTTTTTTTTTTTTCCCCTCCCCCCATCTGTGTTATATTATTTCTCTTCATGTCTTTGGTCGTCTTCAACTTCCCACTCCTTTCTTTCTTTTCTTGTTATTTTTTGGCTTTGCTCTCTGGCTTCCCTCTGTGTTTACTCCTCTGTTAGTCCTCTTCTGCAGCATGTTTTACTCCATCTCGCTCTCCCATCTAGCTCTCTTCTCTTGTATTATCCAGTTATACTGTGGCACATTCTGTCTTTTGTGCACTTCTCTGACTAGCACTGGACTTCTTTTACAATGTATAGGCAGACTGGCACAAGACTTGCCATGGGCAAGACTTGTGCTTATTCTTTTTTAAAATAAATAAATAAGTAGTTAGAAGCTATCTCTGATGATTCCATGAAAACCGAACTCTTGAAGTTTGACTGGTGTGTGCTTTGTGTGCATTGCATCTGCTGTAGCTAGACCACAAAGGCTCTCCCTGGTGAGGCTGTACTTGAGAGGCTGAAAGCCTCTGTGTTTTTGGGAACCTGGATGAATTACAGTGAGCTGGCAAATGCGGAGTCATCTGCATAAAGAGCTTGGCCTCAATAATGACCCTGTTGATACCAGAGTTCTTCAGCCTTGTTTCTGAGTTGTCAGTGGGGGACTCTCTCCAAGAGCGGAATTCTGCATTAGAAAAATGTGCTGTACTTAAGGAGTTAGTGGCAAGGTGGTATACACATTGCCTACTGTGCAATGACCTGGCTGTCCTCTGTTCTTCCGACCTCTTTTCCTAGCCAGTTGGGACTGGGAAAACCGCAGCAGAGGATGCTGCTATGGAAAGGTCCTGTTGTATTCCTTCCTTTTTTTTAGTAGATTTATGTGGAACTTTCAGGGGCCTCCAACAATAGCCAAGTCCAATAGCCAAGTTTGGTCTGCAATCTAGGGCATGGCATGAGAGGGCTCCGAGAAGATCCAGTTGAACTTATGACCTGGAAGTGTCAGGCTTCCTATCCTTATCCCATTAGCAGTCCCATGACTCATTCAGTCCAAAGGCCACATCACTAATACACTTACTGAAAATGTTTTGTTTTTTTACCTTGCACCTTGTCATTGAAGTCCTCTATATACAGCCTTAATTAAATATCTGAAAATGTTGATGCATACTGTTAATTGTAACTCCATTTAATAATGAAATGTAAGTCACTTGTTGAGATGGTTCTGTGATTATATTAGGAAATGTGTGTGTTTGTGTGTATATATGTGTGTGTGTGCGTTTTGTCTTTGCTGTGTTTACTTCTTCAGTTTAGGGATCTTGGATGTCTCACCCCTCACTTGGAATGTGCTTCAATCCAAATAATACTTATCATCATGGTTCCGATATTTTTGTATCTTCTGGTTCTTAGTTAGGACTTTCTCCTGGTGAGTCACACAAGGGAACTTACAGGAAAGGCGGAAGATAATTTGCACTCTACTGAAAATATTTGATTTTACATGTGGAAAAACACAATGGAGACATAAGTATTCTGTTTGGTTTATTTAGACAACTGCTTAACTACTGGTAGTAATGGAAATATATTAATTCTTTGATGGGGGAAAATGTCAGTAAATTTAATCTGGGAAAAAAAAACCTTCGAGTATTGTATCTAATTGTAATGGATGTACAACATAAAATTCATGTTGCCTATTGATTCAAGTCAGTTAAAAAGTATTTATATCTCTGTGTATGACTAGTCAGAAGGGCCTGAGAGAATGCCAGTAGTTTACTTTTGAAAAATCAAATGATAGGAGCTATCCTTTCTCATGCAAGCTTAAAAATGAGCAGGCTTTGAATTCTCTCATCAGGTTTTGTGTCTATGTGCATATGTAAATTTTCTGAGGGACAGTTCTTATTTTTGGTTTCTGCTATTTTTTTCTGTAGATTACCTTGTCATTTATTTTCTCATTTTCTCAACTACTGGAGCAGCCTGGCTTCTTTTTTTTTTTTTTTTTTTTTTTTTGTTTTTTTTTTTTTTTTTTTTTTTTTTTTTTTTTTCTTCTCCTAAAAATTAGCAGTAAGGCAGTTTGATGGTTATGAGCTGAGACAGTGTGCATCAGCAAGTAACCTTTGCACAGCTTTAAGAATTCCTTCATAGATGACATTTCTGGAAGGGGATTATTAAAAAATATTATAATGCTGAACTCAGACCTATCTTCATATTCCATTTTATATTCCTACAGGGCTGAAGTTTCCAGTAATATGTATTAGATAATTATTATGGATTGCTTTTATTTTATGAGCGTGGATCATGGTTTTTAGAAGCTTGCCACATCAGAAAAACCTACTTTTCCTTTCCTGTTGTAATGCACACCTCTGTAAAGTAAAAGAAGATTATGTTGGTAGCATTTTACACCCACTTTGTACTCCATCCAGTTTTTAAGCATATTGTGTCTACTGTGCACTGTGCTAGTAGCATAAAGCAGGTAGTTATCAATTTTTATTGGTGAAAAGATTTGTTATGTGTCAACTCTATCTCTAGAGGTGAGTGGAAATTTTATTTTCTGCCTTTGGAAAAGAGGCATTTCTGGAGGAAAGATATGACCAAAATGCCAGGCAGATATGACCAAGATGCCAACATCAGTTGTGCTTGTAGATGATTGGGAATAACACGCACTAGTCCTCAAATTAATCTGAATTATAGGCTAGTCCAGATCTGCTCCTAGGGAATGAAGTGTTATTTTCATTAGGATTTAGTTTCTTTAGCACAGATCAAAATGGCTGTTCTGAAAGCAAGGGATTGAAGAGAAGGTCCTCAATTTGCTCGTGTGGGTTTAGATAATGGCACTGCAAAAATATTTCCTCCTCCCGCTATTTCCTTCTTTTTTTTTTTTTTTTTTTCCCCTTGTTACTCTCTTCTCTCCAGTAGATATCTGTCCAAATCAGAAGGCGGCACACAAAGATGTGCTTAATCATTTTCATTTGGAAGGAAATGTCTTTCCCTGTTCAAGTTGCAAGCTTGTTCCTGTGAGGAATTCCTACTAAGGGCTTGTTTCTTAAAAAGATTTGCTGTTGGTGCTGTACTGGCAAACTGCCTAGGGAGATACAGCAGATACCACAAAGAGTTCTTTTTCTATTTAGTCTAAATCATTTTTCCAAATGATAGTGTACACTGTTCCTTTTTTGTTGTTGTTGTTTATATTTTTTTGCTAGTTTGAGTTGTAGGTTATTTGTTTTTTATTTTTACCTGTCTTTACTCTCCCAGTTGATAAAGGTATGACCAGAATACTTTAAAGTATAGGCTTGTCCGAATAAAAATAAACTGTCGATTTTCCAAATGTTCTAAATACTCCTGTTAGTTATTTTACCAGTTGAATGGTTGGTGGGAAAGTAGTTAGATGTTGACATTTAAATTGTTGTCATTCAAGTTTAAAAGTGAACATTTGAGTAGGAGAACTCTGTACTTCTCATACAAACTCCTGTAATAGTGTAATACTAATATATGAAAATTTGACAAAATATTAATCCACAGATTTTATTCCTTTAGGATCGTGCCTATGTTTTAAAAAACAGGTTTGCTCAGCAAATGTACAAATAAAATAAAAAATTCTTATACACAGTCATTTATTTCTTCAATGCCAGAATTGGATTGCCAAAAATATTAGTAGAATTTGCTTTATAAAACCCATTAGAAACATCAGGATATTTTGAGTAGGCTTAGCTTTTAAAACTTGTTTCTCTCAAGAAGCATATGATGCAATGAAAACTGTTTTTTCATTTCTGTATTTGAAAGTACTGTGTCTTGAAATCTTAGGATTGGGATCCTTGACTTTTGAAGATGTTGATCAAGGGCCTGTTCACTTAATCCATTTGAGCACAAACAAAACAGTTCTGTGTTTTTTAAAAGGCAGTTTCTGGTTACTTCAAAGCACTCATTATGCAGCTGCTGACATCAACTAAAACACTTTCTAATCTGGTAAGGTTTAATGAAACTGTTTTCAGTGATGGTTTATTACATGTGTGACTTGGTTCACTGTTCATTTTACAATAATTCGAATTTGTTTATCCTAATAACAAACTCCAAAATATTTCTGTCTTCCTGGGTCATCTGGAAAGACAGGAACTTAAAGAAAGAAAGGTTAAATAACTATGTAATGAAAGTGGGAGAGTGTTAATTAGGATGGTTTGACTTTTAGGTGCTAGTCCTTTTTGGTTGTTGCATAATCTTCTGCAATACAAACTTTATTCAATGAGTTATAACTAAAATATCCTCCCTTAGTCCCAACTCCTATAAAATTCACTTGGTAGCAGTAATAATTAGTAGGGTAATTATTATCGTTTCTGTTTTCTACTTCTGTGGTGAAGAAAAGGGCTTTTAGATTACCATTCTTGAACAATTCCTTCATTAAACAATCCTATTATAATATTGCAGATTCATCTCAAAACTTGGAATTTATTTTCAGTATTTCAAATAAAAGTCTAAATAAAGACAGGAGATTTATGCTCAAAATTTAGCTTTTTTTCAGTAAAAATCAATACAGCTGGTCAGGATATGTTATTTTTCTGTTCAATGTTGGTAAAGAATATTCAAAATAGTCCTGTATTAATAGAAATATAAAAATTTAAAATGATAAGTGGATTGAACAAACTGATTTGTTTTCATAGCTACGAACCAAGATTTTTTTCTTTCATTTATTAATATTAAAGATATTGAGTTTGATTGCTCTGTTGCAAAGACACAGCTATTTTCATGGTGGTCACTTTTCATTTGGATAAAGAACTGAGTTAAAGTTGGAAAATTTTAGAATGTGGACATTATCAAAGATTTAAATTCTTATAACTGTTAATGGGTAAATCACATGATACAAGTTGTTACTAGGGTCAATCAGCACAGCAGAAAGACTTGCATCAGTGCAAAAGACCAGGACTGAATCTTTTTAGAAGTATGCTTTATTGCATGTTTTCTAAGAAACTAACATTTGGTATGTTTTAATTAAGGATAGTAGTTAAGCCCAAAGATTAATTTGGTCAATTGTTTCCTAGCTATAACCTCTTGACTAAAAAAAAAATGGCATATTATATTTTATCTTACCTAACAGCTTAAATATAGTGAACTATCATATTTAGTTTCAGTCAAGTTTTGCAGAAGCAGCAATGGCACAAAGGAGCATATAGGGTCACTTGCACTTGTAGGGCATAGAAGCAGGAAAGATCTTCTGAATGTAACAATGTAAACATAGGGGATCTGTATTAATAAGGTTCAGTAGTTTATTAATTGTATTTTTCTGGCTCAGTTGCTGAAAGGATTGGCTGACAGAGGCTAGAGTTGCTCTCCAGTGCTGCAGCAGCCTCCAGGAAGATGGCATCTTCTGCCACTCGGCTAATCAGAAAAATACAGTCTTTCCACGGGACTGAATAGCAAATACCCCAAAGCTGTATTATGTTTATTGGACATCTTGTTAGTGCTATTTTCACTCTGATGAATTTAGTATGGTAGTATTACTTACATATTTTTAAAACACATGCAGATGATGTGTGGCATAAAATTAGTTACTTTATATTTAAAATATATAATACTTTCATCCCCTAATAGTTCCAAATTCAAGTAGACTTTATTTCTTAATAAATTGTTTCTTGCTATAGCAAAGGAAAAGTCAGAAAATAACCTACCTAATTATATAGAACTTATGCATTTCTTGTTAAAAATAGTCAGCTCTTGAAATATCTTGCCACTACTAACTTAAGACAAACAAAATAAATTTAATAATAAAATAAAATGTTTAACTGGAGCATAGCTAAAAGACGTAGCATTCTGTGATGCTCACTGCAGTTTGCTGTGTGTGACTGCTAGAGTCAAGATGAATATTTTCAGATGAGGAGCCCCTGCGTCTGGCTTGCCCAAGCAGTGCAATACAGCTGGCTCTGTTGCCCTTAGAAGAACCTCAGCTATCACAGCCCTTGAGGCTTGGTCCAGAATGGGTAGTTTCTCTACATTCTACTGCCAAATTGAATGGCGCTTAACAATTTTATGAGATACCTTGGGAGGTGATTGAAGCTGGGTATTTTGGGTAGCTTCTGGACAGTATGTTCACTTTTTTCATCCCATATAAAAGATAGACCCTTAAGTTCTATGCTACCTTATCCTTAAAAGTCATTTAAAAAGGAATATTCAAACTGCTGAATAGCAGTCATAGTATTAGTTACACAGTTTTGTCTTGCAATGAAAAAGTGTTAAGTTAAATTGATATTCTCCAAAACATGGCTTTACTAGGGGCCATCCATCAGGGGCCAATGATTCAGTCCTGTGGTTACCCTGTCAAGGCTGTCTTGGCATGAGCTCAGGTTAAGACTAAACACATGTATTACCTGTGTCCTTAGCACAAGGGGGAGGCCTTGTCATGAACCCCGAAGCTTGGTGTGCTTGGCATTCACAGAGTTAAGGCGGGGTGAACGTACGTAGGCTGAGCAAGCCCAGGCCCAGACTGTCAGCACATATCTTCAGATGTGTGACAATTTTAAAGACTGTCTCCTGTAGCAAAAGACTGTCAGCTGCCTCTCACATATATGTTTTCCCTAAGGACTCTGTGACTCTGAATGACAGTGTTAATCAATATAGATGACAAATACATAGGTCACAAGCTGTGAGGTAGCTAAGGTCATTCTCTTCAGAGTTTCCTATCAAAAAGGAGTGTTTCCCCACCCTGGCTCTTGCATTCAGAGGTCCTGTATATGTATCTGTGTGCCCCGTAATTTCTGGAGTGCCTCATTTCAACTGAATGCAGAAGAAACAAAGTTTTCAAAGTTATTTTTGCATGTTTTTGAGAATAAACAGAGGAGAAAAAAAATTATCCCTGTTCCATCTTTTCCTCCAAGGTAGGCAACTATAAGAAACTGCGTGTCATGCATTGCCATCAGCATTGCCAGACTGCAGGGGTGAGGCTTCATTAATTTCCATGCTCATAGAACTGCTTGTCTCCTCTGAGAGGAATAGTGAATTATTCTGGTTAAGGAAACAAATGGCTTGGTACCATAGCAGAAAGGTTAAGAGGAGGTGGGTAGGATGATAGCTAAAGGCTCATTCCTCAAGTTCTTAGCTATCTGCTTCGCCCTCAATTTTTCTTATCTTGGACAGGCTATTTATCTTTTGTTATTTTAGATTCCCATATATAAATCAGTTTTCTGCTCTAAAAGGACATCAAAAGAATAAGGAATTTAGAAACTGAAGTGTTCAGATGTGAACATAAGTATGGTGAAGAAATCTGAGTTGTTTCAAAACACAGTTTCTGAAATTCTTTTTAACTGGAAATGGTTTGGCTGAGTTTCTGGTGAATACCAAAAATCAGCATTGATTTTGTTGTCAGAGGCTATATTTCAAGGTTGAGGAAGTAACATATTTTGGCAGCAAATTTTGGTGAAGAAGAAGTGATTGGTGGTGGCAATATAGGAACAGAAGGAACAGCCACTGTTCCCATAGTGATACAGCAAAAGCAGTGACATTTAGGTAAACAGCAGTGGGAAAGGAAATTCGGGGGAGTTGATGTTAGATGTCTCAGAAGATACAGTAAGCTTCCATACGGTGTATCATGTGTATCTGAAAATGTTAGTGTGGATCTTCTGTTCCCTGTGTTAATAGTACAGACCCCCCTTGGTGTTTGGTGGGGTGTCCAGTGGCTTCCCTGGTCAGGTGATCATGAGCCAGCACAGGCAACGTCCCTGTCAGCAGCAACCGCACGTAGCGAAAGGAGCCTGATGTTGGGAGTGCTCACAAATATGCTCATGTGAACCGTCCAGCTGGTTGGGAATGGTACCACAGAAGGTCTTTTCAGCATGACCACGTGACACACAGATGACAGTGGTATTTTTAGAAACCCTTGCAGCAATGCTACTATTGATCCAAGTATTATATACATATTAACTCCAAATAATTGTTTTAAATAGCTGTATGAATGCTCAGGTGCACGACCTTAATATGTACCTTTACTCAACGAAAAAATAGGAGTGAAGTATTGCATAGTTAATGTGTGCATCTCTGCTTGTCTGCTACTCAGGGCAGATTCTGGGATCATGCAAGGACTTTTGCCTGGGGACCAAACAAATAATCATGCGGCTAAAACTTTCATTCTTGTAATAGTAATTGTTTTGAGGTAAAGGAGAAGTATGAATAAGAGTAGGACATTAAATACAGAACAGGAAATGAATTTGGAACAAAAGATGTAGGAAGAAAAAAAATATATATATATATATATATACACACACACTTTTTTTTTTTTTTTTTTTTTTAAACATGAGCACTTTCTGGAAAGTTACCTAATTAATTAAGCATGGTTTAGGTGAACTGTCTTCTGAAGCAATGCAAAGAAAGTGAAATAACACTGTGAATACTGGAATTAGTGTCTACAGAGGGACTTAGTGCAGGTGTTTAATCCCCCATTGTATATGAGGCTGTTTCAGAAGGTGTCAAGAATACAACAACTGGAAAGGCTAGCTTTAAATAACAACTGCACAAAGACAATGTTTTTAATGTTAGACATAACTTGCTTGAATAATTAGAAAAATCATAGTCTTTGAACTAAGGCATAAATATGTTAGATTATTTTCCTTTTTGTCTTGAATGTGATTTGTTCAGTTCCACTGACAATAGGGTCAGGGTTTACAGATGATTTTGAGGCCTTGACATTAGTGGGTGTTCAGTGAAGAAGGGTTAAATAGCCTGGGTCATACACACATTAGATTTGTGTTCTCTCTTGCCTTTAAACAAATGTATCTTAGTTATGAGAGCAGATCATCAAGCTTTTCTATAAACATGTGAGCCACTATTGCTGAATGTGGGAGAAAAAGTGAGTCTAAAACCAAAACCACCTTATTTAAAGGAGAGAAGCTATTAAAAATGTAAGTAAACACAGACATTTTAGAACATATTTTAAAAAATATTACTTTATATTTTTGATCCTTTTCTAGTTTGATATTTTGAAGTTTTGCTTGATATTTATTGTCTGTTCTATTGCGTAGTTGCACAATAATCACAAAATAAAACCCTAGCAAACAAAGGTGGAGTAGGTTAGTCTAGGTACTTAGATTCTTTGCCACCTACTTTTTTACTTATTTCACTTTTTCATGCTGAGGAAAGATTGTGAATGCTACTGTAGCCTTGGATCTGCTGTGACACCCACTCACCAGTGTATCATGAGGAGAAAGCTGGGAGTGGAGGCTCCAAAATGATGTTTCCACTGTAATAATGCTTTTTTTTTATATTTTGACGTGTAATGGGAGCTCATCTATTCCTCTGTGAGTTAACACTCTTAAGGCTGATATGGATTGGGGAGATATCAGAGACATCAGATATCACAAAACTTAGAGGCCTTGAATGTCTTGCTATAATCAGTCTACGTACTCATACTCTGCCTAATTAGAGTGCTGTGCTGATATTTCTCTCTGCTGAGTTATTAGAGAGATCAGCAGTGCCCAGGAAACTAAAGTCTGTAGGTCAAGGGGTAGATACGTAGGTTCTCATTTGTCCTGAGGAGGCATTTCCTCTGTTACCAAGCAGTGTGCTCTGTGCCAGACACTACAACACAGCGCGCACTCCAACTCAGTGTGGAAGAGCAGCTGTTTCTATGTATGACCCTTTTTTTTGCATATGGAGAAAAGACATTTTGAAGGAAAATCTTAGGGTATAAGAACCCAAATTTTCCTTTCATTTCTCCTCTTAAGCTTGGGAGGAGTAACCATGAGTAAAAAGTCCATGAGCTTACTGTGCTCAGACAATGGAGGGGCATTTCAGGAGAGAGCCTACAAAGCTGTGAATTTTAGCAAGGACTTAAAACATGACAAACTCTTTCTCACTCTTTTTATGCCAATCATGAATAGTGTGTGTGTGTGTATATATTAAGTTTATGGTGGAATTGCTTTTCTAAAAATGAAAAGGTTGTAATTAATTAAATGTTATAGTACTTAGAAAATTGAGTGGGCTATAGAGTCTCAAGAGACTGTATTTTTTTCAATTCAAGCCTGAGGTGTGGACATTGTAAATTGAACTTTGCTTTCTAAAAAATGAACTTCATAATTCAACTGCTGAACATGTTTTCAAATCGGGAAAAGAAGTTTATACTCTGTCATTTTGTAGCACTGTAGATGTTGTGAATACTTTGTTTCATCTGCTTAACTCTCCTTCCATCTTCAATATGCATCCACTTCAGCTTCTAAGCAGGGTTAGATAAAGGGATTTGATCTGGATCCGGACTCAAAGGGTGCTTGTCCTTCCTTTGAAGTCCCAGACTTACTTATCTCTGGCACTGCTGCATAAGATCCTGTGCTTCTTAATATTCCTTTCCTGCACACTCCCTGTAGAAGCACTGAGAGAAGCACTCAGCACTTCTACAGTTTACTGACACCCTTCCCAGGCCTTGGAAAATGCATGCACTGCTTGTCTTGTGTAAAGTAAACCCAAGTGCACTTCCCTCATTGAGATTAGAGCATGTCAATAAGCTGAACTGAGTAGTCTGCTTCAGAATTTTTAAAATATCGTTATTGATAAAGCACAGCATGTAACATACTTCTAGATCAGTAAAGTTTCCTTTCCAGTAAGTCATCTCTGTGCTGTTTTGCACAGTGTGCAATATGATGGCATATTGTAATATGGTGGAAAGTAGGTAAAGATCAACAAATAACTCCTGTCATGTGAAAGTAGTAGCTACTTCCAGGGGCCTGAGCTGCTTGCTGAGTATGTCTCACTGCTACCCTCTAGCAAAGTGGATGCAATCACCTTCAAATTAAGCATTTCCATTGATTTCTAGTGACAAGTTACGACAAAAAGAGAAAGGTAGCTGAGAAGATGCATGAAAATCAATCCATAAAGAACTTACTGCAGAGTTTACTGTATCAAAAGCAACAACTCCATTTTCTTAGGGAGATAAAATGTGTGATGGAGTGCAGGAGCAGGAAGGTCCTGCTGGGAAGTGTGTGGAGAAAAGACTGGGCTACACATCTCTGCAAATGGGTAGAGTCCTCATGGAATCTCATGGAAAGCAGGTGTTAGAGGTGCTGCAGTTCACACTTTGGTTTTTATATGCAGTGGCTGAAAGGACCCTTAGCTACCCAACTGATTTCTCTGCCTGAATTTATTGTCCTGACTGTGGAAATGGCAGAGAGACCGGGTCCTCGGTACTGCAGTTCAGAGCCTGGCATGTTGACTTAATTCCCCAGTGGTTGGGTGGGAGGTGCTATTCCGTTAACTGCAGATGACGAGACAGTGGGGAGTTTGCTTCCTCCAGGGAGGTAATGCTGGTGAATTGCTGAAGAGTTGGGGGAGTCCATAAACCTTCAGGAGATTCAGCTAAATCTCACAGATATTTTGAGTCTGACTTTAGATTTGGATTGTCCATTTGAAACCAGAAAAAATATCACCAATTGTTAAGCTAAAATTCTGGATTAGGAATTGTAGTGGTTGAAATTAAGTGGTTTCCTGTTTTGGTGCAGGTGTCAACATCAGTGGCAGAGCAGTTTAGTGGACAGTTGTGTGTGGTAGTATTTTAAACATGCAGAGTTAAGTCAATCTGATGTCATTTTTTCAGATGTATTTGTGCTTGTTAAATTGCTATGCAGTATACGATAGTTAATATAAATGTATACTAAAACAGTAGTTACTGATAATGTCTCCTCTGCAACAATTTTTAGCTTTTTTTTTGTCTTGCCAGACTATAGATTTTTCAATGTTAATCTGGAGCTCTGTATAGAGAATGCAAAGCTACTCATAATGTGTTTTGGTTAGTTACCATTTATTGATCCTTTATGTAGAGGCCATAGACTCCTATAGGTCTGTGGCTACAGGCTGAGAAATCTGTAGCTACTGCTGTAGGCAGATAAATAGCTACTGCTTTAATGCAAAATCTTAAAGGCTGTGCTGTCCAAAAGATTCAGTATTGCAGTTGCCTTTCAAGCTTGTAGACAAGTATATGCTACACTGAAGTTGCAGGAAAAATCTGAGTGGATTTAATCTTTATCAATCTGTATGGTGGGAACTGCTCTGTTAGTAACTATGTATGATTTAAAAAAAAAAAAAAAGGAAAAGAAAAAAGTGAAGTAATTCACCAATTTGCATACTGGCCAGATGTTACACATTTTAACTCTCCTAAAACAATTGGATTTTGTTATAGAGTTTTACTAATTCCTTGCATAGTAGTAGTGTGAGTTCAATAACTTCAATACTGTGTTCAAAATGCATTGAAATCAGAGAGTGGTTTTCCTTGACTTCACTAATAACTAGGTGTTGCCACTAATAAATATGATATTTACTTGAGGACATGACGCAGTATATGTTTACAACACTCTACACTTGAATTGTGAAAAACATAAAATATTTTGGTTCCTAGTTGTTAGCCTTTTTTTAATATATGTGATAATGCACAGTAAAATTGCACTACACAGTTTGTCTGGTCCTCATTGCTTGGAATAATTGTAAGGAGAATTGAAGACATGCTTAGAAATGTTTGTTTAGAGAGCTACATCTGGTGTGTGTTCTGCTGTCCTAATTGTGCACAGTGATTGGAGACCTTTTCAGCTTGGACGGACACGGACATTCCAAAGGGCAGGATCAAGCACTCGGTTTGCTTTTATTTTAAAATACTCTGCATACATCAGCTTAAAATGCAGAATTGCATTTGGTCTGAGCTATTGATCTCCAAACTGCATACATTGTTTTTAAAGAAATTTGAAAAGTATTCATTGCTTCTAAAGAGATTCAGAAAGTTATTTTTAGCAATTATCTTAGAATTATAATTAATAGGCCAAGTGAAGTGTAATGGTTTTTCTCTGTATGTGCTCCCAAATTAGCTTGGTCATACTGGTAGCAACTCATTGTTTTAGCAAAGTTTTCCTTAGTGTAGGAACATGGTTGTTGCTACAGAATTATTTCTTGGTAGTGATATTTGGGAGAAGAGCGTATTAATGGCGCAATCACATTTGGATTCCATGAGAACGGGCGCTCGGCAACAGTCATGAATAGTGTGTGATATCAGCATGATGATGACCTAGTATTTACCAAATCAATATCTGGGTTACTAGAGTATTCTGCTGTTATTTAAAAGCTTAATATTGAAACTAGACAAAATATTTGGTGTCAGACACTGAATATAACAGCAAGTAGTGGCCTGATTATTTTTTAGTGGCCTGATTTTCTTCCAATTTTTAAAATAGAGTTGCTTCTTACCACAACTTTCCATCCATCCAGAGTTTCTGTGCCATAGCAATGTTTCTTGTGTAATAGAAGGGGAAGCTAGAAAAGTTCATTTTGGTATTTGGTTCTTCTATACCATTCTTTTCTATAAACAGAAAATCTGTGTGCAATGTACTGAAACATTTAGGACTATGTTGACTCTGCCTCTTATCAGATATTACACTATTACAAATTTTGTATTTTAAAAGTATCATTTCACTGTAAAACTTGAATAATTTTATTGATGAGAGTAAAGTAGGTCCTGAACAAATTCTTGTAATGACTTTTGCTTACTGAGCTTACCTTCAGATACATAAATTGAGTTTCTACACATAGAATCATAGAATCATAGAATGCCTA